>APFE030184134.1:56064-82686 GCA_000404065.3 Pinus taeda
TTTCATTTTGTATCATCGAAGAATTGTTCATTTATGTAATGTAAAGGAGGTTGCCCCCTCGAAGAGGCTGAATTCTAAGGCGTTGATCTATCTTTTCTATCTTTTCTTGAGCTGGTTTCATAACATATATCCTTGTCATACACCTTCAAATCTAAATAATCCCACACAAACACATCAGAAAATTCAAAAAGTGATTTAACATATTGGGTCTTTACCTCGAGAGACAATGCTTTTGATAGCTTTAGAAGCTTGGGCTTGTCAGTTGTTCTGAGATTGACATCTTCAATTCCTTTGTCGGTGGGCACCAAGCTCAGCTTCCTTCCAACATCATCTTGACCAAAAAGATCCTGTAAAGGTAGGAGACCTCTAGGAATAATGTTATCCTTCAGTTGTAATACCTCCATCTAATTCACCTCAATCTCTTTTTCTTTGGTATCAAAATCATCATTAATGAAAGCACTCTTGAATTTTCCTTCATTTTGAAAAAAGGAATTGATTTCATTATCATTCCAAAACACTTGCCAATACCTTACATTATTCAGAAGAATAGGCCAGTGTTTGACATGAATTTCAAACTTGTTGTCAGAGTTCATTGGGATCTTCAAATTGCTTATTGCAGTAGTGAGTGAATCTGCAATAATGTTTTGAGTCCAGGGTACTGTTATGAAGGTATATTCAGGAAACATCCTCTAAATATCTAGAACTGCATTTATATAGGCCCTCATCCATGGATGCTTTGCTTGATATTCTCCTTTTACCTGCCTAATGACCAACTCTGAATATTAATAAACTGAAACCCTTTCTGCATTGAGCTTCTTCAAAATTTTAAGACCTGTAATCAAAGACTCATACTCTACTTCATTTTTAACACTCAGAATATGTTAGCACTCAGAATGAACCTCAAGGCTAAGAAGAGGCAATTCTGAGGTAAGCACAGACCAAGCTTTTGATCTGGAATCTAGCCCTGCCAAATCATAGATGGTTTTGTCTTTCCCAATTTAGGGTGGCTGAAATAAATAAATCTTATGCTAGCTATGAAGTACGGGGATTTGTTTGAAATTTTTTGGGTCAAAAACAACAAGAGAAGGGACCATTGGGCTATGAAATCAACGCTAGTTTCTACCTTCAAACTTGGGGCAAAGTAAGTGCAATGTTCATCTAGACAAAAGATTGCAAATGTGAGAAGAATATGGGAGAAAGCACGCTGCCCTACAAACATCAAGCAGGGGATGGATCTACAGTAGCAGTGTTAGACGAAAGAGAAACACAGGGCTACTCAATAGAGAAGCTAACAGAGGAAGGATTCTGCAAAGATAACCACTACATTTAACAACAAAATAATTGCGAAAGGAGCATCGCAGTTGCATGGATTCCTAACACTTCTCTTATATAATGTTGTAATAAGAAATAGTAGAAAAAAAAAGGTATGTAAGTGAGTCTATAGGAAAAACATACTGAACATTAAACACCATGATAGATCCTAGATCGAAAGGGCAGAAACTGCGTCATCAAAATAATATTCAAGGAAAACTTTACGCAGTTCCAAGCAGCCTATCTCTACTACAAAAATCGAACCCCTACATCTTTAAAAATCACCCTATATATACCCTATTACATATTAAATATGATATCCTAAACATAGGAATCAAAATAATTAATGCAAAAATAAATCCAAATACATGTTGCAGTCAAGTAACATAAATTAAATTATAACTAAATAATCTAATTAAATCTCATCAAAAAGAATAATTGATTTTATGCCACAACTCAAATTGTCTGCCGAAGTTGGTTTGGAACCATCGCTGGAAATCTAGGATAATCAAGAATATTGATCAAATCATCCTCCACCTATGCCCTATATATTCCTTGGATGCGGTCACAAAATGTTACAAACCTGGACAACTTATACCAATCCAAAAACATAGACACACTGCAACCTATACATAAACAAATACCAGAAGGAAAATGCTGCCTTGCGTAGCTTATTTATGCACAAACCTACCGTACTTGGTAGAAAAATCAATAGATCAAGTGATGTTGTAATGCCAGATCAGCCAATCAAGTAACTATTTCAAGGACGTTGCTTGGAAGTGCTTGAACTAGGACCCAACGTGAAATGTTGACATCCATACATGGACAAAATGAGTCTGGTTGTGTAAAAGACAATCTGGTTTCTCATTCAAACTGAAAAAAATTTCCATGTATGCTACAATAGGATCAAAGAAGCCAGACTCTGTTTACTTCCCTAACTCCCCAACACAAGCTTCCAATTGCAAACTGTCAATGCAAATATCCATGTGCAGCCTTACCTTCCCTTCTTTCTACTAAAAAAAGTCCCCAAAAAATGGGACTTGATTGTCCAGAAACTGGGATTGTACTTGGGTCTCCAATTCAGTTAGATCCTCTTCAATTTTGATGGCAAACTCTTTCGAAAAATTGAGCTTAGCTTCATGGCTACATTGACAAGTCTTCAAATAGGAAGAAAGAGATCAAGCAAAGTTCTCTTCTACCTCATCATTTGTGCACATATCTTCCCATGCTCTAAAGCCTTGAATAGATGGCACCTCTATTTTAAATTCTTCCTCTTTGTCCATCCATGTTTCAAGAAAGATATGCCAAAAATTTGCAAAGGGCTTAATTAATCTAATAGGAAAACCTTTAATCCATTTTCTACATTTGCCTTGAAACAAGTCAAAGAACAATCTGATGAAGACATCTTCATTTTTTACTCTAAGAATTTTCACAAATGTTTTGAAATTTTCTATATGTTTAAAAGTCAAAGTAAGATCTTCCCCATTGAATTTTGCGCCATTTCTTAAAATATATGCATCCTTCTATAATTGATTAGGAAAAATAAGAAGATTAGAAGAATTGATACATGAATACCTTGAATAAATAGAAACAACATCTTGGTCCTTCATTTAGCCAGTGGAGCCACTATCAATAGTTTGAAACTCGAGATTTCAAACAATGGATTCGTTAGATAGATGATTTCAGCCTTCATATGTGCCTGACTATTTTCCACCACCAGCAACCAGATGTACAACTTGAATTATCTTTCTCGGAGAAGATCTGTCACCTTGTCCCCGGCAACGACGCCAATATGTTAGCACTCAAAATGAACCTCAACGCTGAGAAGAGGCAATTCTGAGGTAACCACAGACCAAGCTTTTGATCTGGCATCTAGCCCTGCCAAATCATAGATGGCTTTGTCTTTGCCAACTGGGGGTGGCTGAAATAAATAAATCTTAGGCTAGCTATGAAGTGCGAGGATTTGTTTGAAATTTTTTGGGTCGAAAACAACAAAAGAAGGGACCGTTGGGCTATGGAATCAAGGCCATTTTATGCTAGCAAACCTGGGGCAAAGTAAGTGCAATTTTCAGCTAGATAAAAGATTGCAAATGTGAGAATAATATGGGAGAAAGCATGGTACCCTACAAACATCAAGTAGGGGTTGGATCTACAGTAGCAGTTCCAGACGAAAGTGAAACACAGGGTTACTCAACAGAGCATCTAACAGACGATGGATTCCGCAAAGACAACCACTACATTTAACAACAAAATCATTACAAAAGGAGCATCACAGGTGGATGGATTCCTAAGACTTATCTTATATAATGGTGTAAAAAGAAATAGTAGAAAAAAGAAAGTATGTGAGTGAGTCTATAGGAAAAACATACTAAACATTAAACACAACAATGGATCCCAGATCTGAAGGGCAAAAACTGCTTCATTAAAATAATATTCAAGAAAATCTTTACACAATTCCAAGAAGCCTCTCTCTGCTGCAAAAATCAAACCCCTACATCTTTAAAAATCACCCTATATATACCCTATTACATATTAATTATGATATCCTAAACATAGGAATCAAAATAATGAAAACAAAAATCAAAGCCAAATATGTGTTGCGGTCAAGTAACATAAATTAAATTATAACTAAATAATCTAATTAAATCTCATCAAAAGGAACAATTGATTTTCTGCCACAAGTCGAATTTCCTGTCGAAGTTGGTTTGGAACCATCACTGGAAATCTAGGATAATCAGGAATATTGATCAAATTGTCCTCCACCTGTGTCGTGTAGATGCCTTGGATGCCCAAAATCTTTGCCATCTGTTTGTTGAATGATTTTAATACTGCCACAACCCTTAAAAAATCAATTTCCTGCCAATTTCATGGCTGAGCCACTTTCCATCTGTAATATGTGTTCATTATGGATGGGGTGGTTGTAACCATCAATTAAATGGTTGGTGTTTGATGAGTGGTGAGAGATGGGAAAATTGATGAAGAATCACTCATCACTTGCAGAAAACAGGTTCAATGTCATGCGATGTTTATGTCCATCAAAGCACTTGATTAGAGGGAGTTATCATCATTGATTAGCTATGGTCACCGTGACGTCACATGTGGCCAAGCCTCCACAGAAGAAATATGCTTCTACTCTTCAACTTCACTACCATTCACATTAATCTCTAGTTACCATAGAACTTGTGAAATTACTACCTGCTTATCATCACCATTTATCTTGCAGGCCAGAAGTGTTAGAATTAAAGTGATAACCAGGCAGTATGACAGTCTTCATTGCTGGTTCTTGAGTTAGACACTCCAAATTTTGTAAGCTCAATTTCAACCTCTCCCTCTTCGAGAAGCATTAACAACAGGTGCATTGAGTGATAACATCATTCAAATTTTTTTTTGGATAATTCTTATGGATATGCCTAGGATTGGATTCATTATAGGGAATATGTTTATGTCTACCTTCCATTGCGTGCTGCAAACCCTACATGATGATTTGTAAAGCATGAATCCAATTTCATCACATAGGCTCTACACGCAGTGCCAAAGCGCTATTCCTAGTGCCACACTCCAAGAACGCAGCGCCACAGGGCTATGCATCACACCACCTCCTTAAATTGTCTTGGATTGATGTTTGATTTGTGTGTTGTGGATGTAGGGGAACATGGAACTTGGAGCTGAGCTGGGCCTTCGGCTCTCAAAATTTTTTAAATAAAAATTGTAATTTTGTTGCTCAAGTACCGAGTCAGTATATATTTTATTATTCTCATCAATCTCCCCACTCATAAGCATCAAAGACAATTGAGAGACAACAATTGCTTCTAACCATCGCCGTAAGGGACGAGCACCATAAACATGATCATGGCCTTTCAGAATAATAAAATCAAAATATGCATTTGTAACTTCTAATGGGATAACTCTCTTTGCAAAATGAATTTCTACATCTTTCATCTGTACTCTAATAACCTTTTTGAGTTGATCATGAAAGAAAAAAATTAAATACCACTATCTCATCAAGTTTGTTTAACATCTCTGGTTTGAAATGTATTCTAACGTCTTGCAAAACGTTATCTCCAGAAGCTTTTATTTTTGTGTTGTCATGCATTGCATCAAGAAAGAATTTTGCTCCAAGGTTGGATGTCATGGTAATGACTGTGTTTGAGAAGCTAAATGTGCGACCTTGTTCATATGGGAGTCTACCACCATCGAGTATTTGAAGCAAAGTATTGAGGATTGAATTATGTGCCTTTAAAAATTCATCAAAAAGAAAAACACTATAGGGTTGTCTCCTTACTGATTCTGTTAGTTGCCCCCTTTCTTCATAACCAACATAACCCAGGGGAGCACCTATGATCCTTGAAACTAAGTGTTGCTCCATGTGTTCAGACATATCAATCTAGAGGAGTTGTTTTTCATCATCAAACAATTGAGCTGCAAGAGCCTTTGCAAGTTCTACTTTTCCAACTCGAGTGGGCCCTAAGAAGAGGAGAGATCCAGTCAGTTGTTGAGGTCTTCCAAGTCTAGCTCGTGATCGTATCATAGCTTTGGCAACTACCTAAACTGCCTCGTCTTGTCTAACAAGTCTTTCATGTAACCTACCCACCATACCTTTCAGTCGCTCCTTTTCATTCTGTCCAAGTCTTGTAATGGGGATAGTAGTCCAGCTACTCACAACCTCTACAATTTGCTCAGGTCTCACATATTTTATTAACATGAAATATTTTCTCATCACAACTTCATGTTTAGTAATTGCAATCTTTAATTCTTTAAGGATATCGAATATCAACAACTCATACTAAATCCATCCAATGCTCTACTTCTTGCAGAGCTGACAACAATTCCTTACATTTCTGCTTTAGTGACCAGTTTCCTTTCGTGCTCTCTTTTGCTTTTTGGTATTTTATTTTAAATAGTTGCAACCTATCTCTCAAATCATCAAGGTTCTTGTGAACCTTAACCAAATGACCTTCACTGGCTTTATCTTTCTCCTTTTTAAGAGCAAGCAACTCAACTCCTAGTTGACTCCTTTTCCTTTCAAGGGTATCAATTTTTCCAGGTTGACTATCCATCTATGCTCTTACACTTGGACATGCCTCATCTGGAACATACTACCCAGTGATATATCTACTTGATAATTGGGCAGCAACCACAAGTGCTCTGTCCATTTTTTCATCCTATGACAACCTTCTTAGTTTATTTTCAAACCACAAAGCATACTAATAGTCTCAGCCACACTAGGTTCAGCCACATGCACCTGCTAGAATCGTCACTCAAATGCAATATCTATCTCTACATAATTACGATAATCATATAGAGTAGTTGCTCCAATGCACCTAAGTTCGCCACGAGAAAGCATTGGTTTGAATAAATTGGTAGAATCCATTGGCCCATTAATACGCCCAACACCTAGAATGAAATGAATTTTGTCAATAAAGGGAACAACTTTTCCCTATGCATCTTCCACTTCTTTCAATAAAAATTTAATTCACTCTTCAAAGACGCCACGATATTTGGAACCAATCACTAGGGCTCCCATATCCAAGGTTATCAACCTTATATCATTCAAATTACTTTGTATATCCCCTCTTACAATCCTTCGTGCCACACCTTCCACCGCAACAATCTTTCCAACACCAGGCTCTCCAATGAGCACGATATTTTTCTTAGTCCTCCGACACAAAATTCAAAGAATTCTCTGGATTTATTTCCCTCTACCGATGACAGGATCAAGCTTTTCAGCATCTTCAACCAAATCACGACCATACGTTTTCAAATATTGAAAATTAGTACCACCAGACTCAAAATCTACCGTTTTGCCCTGTTTTTTCAGCTTTGCCATTTTCGATACCATTCTAGCTATACTCACAGTTGCCTCTTTGAAGTAGTCTAGAGCTGCAATTGTAATATTTGTAATTTCATAGGGATTCATTTTCATTGCAGGAAAATTTTCAAAAAAATGGTCCACTTGTCGAGCAGATTCATTCACTTCAATGTCCATGTTGCTAGCTTTTGCCTTTAAATCTGATTCAAAGGTTCTAAAAAATGGAATGTTTTCCTCCCTCCTGCATCATAAGAACCTCCATATGACTGTCTAGTTTGAAGATACTGTGGATGCTGAGACTAAGGTGCTTGTTGCATTGGCATAGAATTTCTATAATAATCTCATTATCTCAATAACATAGTTAACATAGTTTGAAACTGAGTGAAGGAGGCATCAATTCTAGGATCAATTTCTTGTCTGGTATCAAATGCATCTACAAAAAACTAATTTGAGTGCACCAACCTCTACTTAGATTCATGTACATCTCTTTCAGTCAAAGCAGAGAAACGAGCTCTCCATATGTTGAGATAAGGATTAGCAGCACAACAAACATCTATGACCTCAAATGCTATGTTATCTCCTTCGCTATCACAATCTAGCTGCAATAACCAGCCACTAGCATCTCCTAGCATCATCAAGATCATTAAATACATGAACTACTGCACAGGGAGATATTTGATTCAATCATTAATTCGATCATATCTTTTTATCTATAAGTTATTTTTGGGAGTGACATATACCGTTGGAAACATTTTTCTAAGCTGCTTCTGATGAACATGCTTATGACATGTTTTACACTGAAGATCATGTGAAAAATATCTCTGAAAAATAGACATAGTAGGAGCCCGCTTTGATCCCTGGTGACAGGCTGCAAAGGCTGCAACTAACATTGGCCTTATTGGGGATGACATCTCCTTGGAGGAGTCAAGAACACCATAGACCAAGTGCCTCATCAATCGGGCGATACAGTCACAAAAAGTTGCAAACCTGAACAACTTATACCAATCGAAAAACATAGACACACTCCAACATATACATAAACAAATACCGAAAGGAAAATGCTGCCTTGGGAAGCTTATTTATGCACAAACCTACCCTACTTTGCAGAAAAATCAATAGATCAAGTGATGTTGTAACGCCAGATCAACCAATCAATTAACTGTGACAAGGATGCTTCTTTGAAGTGCTTGAACTAGGACCTAACTGGAAATGCTGACAACCATACATGCACAAAATGAATCTGGTTGTGTAAAAGACAATCTGGTTTATCATTCAAACTTAAAAAAAATTCCATGTAGGCTGCAATAGGATTGAAGAAACCAGACTCTGTTTACTACCGTAACTCCCCAACATAGGCTTCCAACTGCAAAATCTGAATGCAAATATCCACGGGTAGCCTTACCTTCCCCTCTTTCTACTGAAAAGGGTCCCCAAAAAATGGGACTTGATAGTCCAGAAACTAGGACTGTACTTGGGTCTCCAATTCAGTTAGATCCTCTTCAATTTTGATGGAAAAGTCTTGCAAAAAATTGAGCTTAACTTCATGGCTACATCGACAAGACTTTGGATAGGAAGAAAGAGATGAAGCAAAGTTCTCATCTACCTCATTATTTGTGCACATATCTTCCCATGCTCTAAATCCTTGAATAGAGGGCACCTCTATTTTGAATTCTTCCTCTTTCTCTATGCGTGTTTCAAGAAAGACATGCCAAAAATTTGCAAATGACTTAATTGATCTGATAGGATAGCCTTTAATCCATCTTCTACATTTGCCTTGAAACAAATCAAAGAAAAATATAATGAAGACATCTTCCTTTTTTACTATAAGAATTTTCACAAATGCTTTAAATTTTCTATATGTTCAAAATTCAAAGTCAGATCTTCCCCATTGAATTTAGGGGCATTGCTTAAAATATATGCATCCTTCTGTAATTGATTAGGAAACACAAGAATATTAGAAAAGTTTATACATGAATACCTTGAACAAATAAAAATAACATCTGAGTCCTTCATTTAGACAGTGGAGCCGCCATCAATACTTTGAAACTCACCATTTCGAACAATGGAGTTATCAGGTAGATGATTTCAACCTTCGTATGTGTCTGACTATTGTCCACCATCAACAACCAAATCTACAACTTGAATGATCTTTCCTTGAGAAGATTTTTCACCTCATCCCCGGCAACAACGCCAATATGTTAGCACTCAGAATGAACCTCAAGGCTAAGAATAGGCAATTATAACGTAACCATAGACCAAGCTTTTGATCTAGCATCTAACCCTAACAGATCAAAGGTGGATCTCTCTTTTCCAACTGAGGGTGGCTGAAATAAATAAATCTTAGGCTAGCTATGAAGTGCGGGGATTTGTTTGAAAGTTTTTGGGTCGAAAACAATAAGAGAAGGGACTGTTGGGCTATGGAATCGAGGCTAGTTTCTATCGACAAACTTGGGGCAAAGTAAGTGCAATGTTCAGCTAGATAAAAGATTGCAAATGTGAGAAGAATATGGGAGAAAGCACGCTCCCCTGCAAAAATCAAGCAGGGGATGGATCTACATTACCTACATTAGATGAAAAAGAAACACAAGGTTACTCAACAGATCATCTAATAGAGGATGGATTCTACAAAGACAATGAATACATTTAACAACAAAATCATTGCTAAACAAACATCGTAGGTGGATGGATTCCTAACACTTCTCTTAGATAATGTTGTAATAAGAAATAGTAGAAAAAACAAAGTATGCAGATCAGTCTACAGGAAAAACATATTGAACATTAAACACCATGATGGATCCCATATCTAAAGGGTAGAAATTGCTTCATTAAAATAGTATTCAAGAAAAACTTTGCATAGTTCCAAGCATCCTCTCTTTTCTACAAAAATCAAACCCCTACATCTTCAAAAATCACCCTATATATACCCTATTACATATTAATTATGATATCCTAAACATAGGAATCAAAATAATACAAAAATCAAAACCAAATATGTGTTGCAGTCAAGCAACATAAATTAAATTATAAGTAAATAATCTAATTAAATCTCATCAAAAGGAACAATTGATTTTCTGCCACAAGTGGAATTGCCTACCGAATTTTTTTTGGAACCATCGCTGGAAATCTGGGATAATCAGAAACAATGATCAAATCATCCTCCACCTATGCCCTTTAGATGCCTTGGATGCCCAAAATCTTTGCCATATGTTTGTTGAATGATTTGAATATTTCCACGTCCCTTAAAAACACGATTTGCTACCGATTTCATGGCTGAGACACTTGCCATATGTAATATGTGTTCATTATGGATGGGGTTGTCGTAACCATAAATCAAATGGTTGGTGTTTGATGAGCAGTGAGAGATGGGGTAACAGATGAAGAATCGCTCACCACTTGCAGCAAATAGGTTCAATGTCATGCAATGTTTATGTCCATCAAAGCGCTCAATTAGAGGGAGTTATCATCATCGAGTAGCTATGGTCACCACTAAGGTCACATGTGGCCAAGCCTGCATAAAGGAATTATGCTTCTGCTCTTCAGCTTCACTGCCATTCACATTGTTCTCTGGTTACCATAAAACTTGTGGAATTACTACCTACTTATCATCACCATTTATCTTGCAGCCAAGAAGTGTTAGAAGTAAAGTGATAACTAGGCACTATGATAGCCTCAATTGGTAGTTGTTGAGTTAGACACTCTGATTTTTGTAAGCTCAATTTCAACCTCTCCCTCTTTGATAAGCATTAACAATAGGCGCATTGAGTGAGAGCATCAATCAATTTTTTTTTTGGATAATTTTGGTGTGTATTCCTAGGTTAGATTCGTTGTAGGGAATATGTTTATATCTGCCTTCCATTGCATGCTACAAAACCCTACATGATGATCTACAAAGTGTGAATCCCATTTTGACACACACGCTCTACATGTAGTGCCAAAGGGCTATGCACAACACCACACTGTAGAAACGCAGCGCCATAGGGCTATGCGCACCTCCACGTCCTTAAATTTTCCTGGCTTGATGTTTGATTTGTGTGTTGTGGACGCAGGGGCACATGGAACTTAGAGCTGAGATGGGCCTTCGGATCTCAAATTTTTTTAAATGATATTTGTAATTTTCTTGCTCAGGTACTCAGTCAATATATATTTTACTGTTCTCATCAATCTCCCCACGCATAAACATCAAAGACCAGTGATCAACAACATTCGCTTCTAACCATGTCCGTAAGGGACGAGAACCATAAACAGGATCAAGGCGTTTCAAAACAATAAAATCCAAAGCTGCATCTATAACTTCTAATGCGATAACTCTCTCCGCAAAATGAATTTCTACATCTTTCATATGTAGTATAACAACTTTATTGAGTTGATCATGAAAGAAAAAAAATTAAATACCACTGTCTCATCAAGTCTGTTTAACAACTTCGGTCTGAAATGCCTTCTAAATTCTTACATAACGTTCTCTCTAGAAGCTTTTATTTTTGTGTTGTCAATCATTGCATTAAGAAAGAACTCTGCTCCAAGGATGGATGTCATTATAATGACTAAGTTTGAGGAGCTAACTATGCGACCTTGTCCATCTGTGAGTCTACCATCATCGACTATTTGAAGCAAAGTATTGAGGATTGAATTCAACTTCATCAAAATGAACAACACTATAGGGCCATGTCCTTACTACTTTTGTTAGTTTCCCCCCTTCTTCATAACCAACATAACTAGGGGGAGCACCTATGAGCCTTGAAACTGACTGATGCTCTATATGTTCAAACATATCAATC
The DNA here is from genome assembly GCA_000404065.3 of Pinus taeda. Taxonomy (NCBI): domain Eukaryota; kingdom Viridiplantae; phylum Streptophyta; class Pinopsida; order Pinales; family Pinaceae; genus Pinus; species Pinus taeda. The sequence continues at coordinate 67,960 of APFE030184134.1, forward strand.
GGGATGAGTTGTTTTTCATCATCAAACAATTGAGTTGTAAGAGCCTTTGAAAGTTCTATTTTTCCAACTCGAGTGGTCCCTAGTAAGAGGAAATATCCAGTCAGTTGTTGAGGTCTTCCAAGTGTAGATCATGATTGTATCACAGCTTTGGCAACTTCCTAAACTGCCTCATCTTGTCCAACAACTCTTTCATGCAACATGCCTACCATATCTGTCAATAGCTCCTTTTCATTCTGACCAAGTCTTGTAACGAGGATTCCAGTCCAGCTACTCACAACCTCTGCAATCTGCTCAGGTCTCACAAATTCTATTAAGATGAAATTTTTTCTCATCACAGCTTCATTTTTAGTAATTGCAATCTCTAATTCTTTAAAGATATCGAATATCAACAACTTATACCAAATCCCTCGTACGCTCTGCTTCTTGCAGAGATGACAACAATTCCTTACATTTCTGCTTTAGTGACTAGATTTCTTTCGTGCTCTCTTTTGCTTTTTGGTATTTCATTTTCAACAGTTTCAACCTATCTCTCAAATCATCAAGGTGCTTGTGAACCTTAACCAAATGAGCTTCATTGGCTTTATCTTTCTCCTTTTTAAGAGTAGGAAACTCAACTCCTAGTTTACTCTTTTTCCTTTCAAGGGTATCAATTTCTTCAGGTTGACTATCCATTTACACTCTTACAGTTGCACATGCCTCATCTACAATATATTGTCCAGTGATATATCTACTTGATAATTGGGTAGCAACCACAAGTTCTCTATCCATTACTGTCACCCTATGATGACCTTCATACTTTATTTTCAAACCACAAAGCATACTATTAGTCCTGCCACACTAGGTTCAACCACTTACACCTGCTGGAATCATCGCTCAAATGCAGCATCTTTCTCTACATAATTACGATACTTGTCTAGAGTAGTTTCTCAAATGCACCTAAGTTGACCATGAGCAGGCATTAGTTTGAATAAATTGGTGGCATCCATTGGCCCATCAATACGCCCAGCATCCAGAACCAAATGAATTTCGTCGATAAAGAGAACAACTTTTCCCTGTGCATCTTCCACTTCTTTCAATAAAGATTTAATTGGCTCTTCAAAGACACTACAATATTTGGAACCAGCCACCAGGGCTCCCATATCCAAGGTTATCAACCTTCCATCTTGCAAATTGCTTGGTACATCCCCTCTTACAATCCCTTGTGCGACACCTTCCACCACAACAATATTTCCAACACTAGGCACTTCAATGAGCACAGGATTGTTCTTAGTCCTCCAACAAAAAAATCAAGGAACTCTTTGGATTTCCTTCTCTCTACCAATGACAGGATCAAGATTTTCAGCATCTTCAACCAAATCACAGCGATATGTTTTCAAAGTTTGAAAATTAGTACCACCAGACTCAGAATCTACCATTTTGTCCTCCTTTTTTAGCTTTGCCATTTCAGATACCATTTTGGCTATAATCACAGTTGTCTCTTTGAAATAGTCTAGAGCCACAATTGTAATATCTGTAACTTCATTAGGATTCATTTTTATTGTAGGAAAATTTTCAAAATAAAAGTCCACTTTCCAAGTACATTCATTCACTTCAATGTCCATGTTGCTAGCTTTTGCCTTTAAATCTGAGACAAAGGATCTCAGAAATGGAATGTTTTCCTCCCTCCTGCATCATAAGAACCTCCATATGACTATCCAATTTGATGATATTGTGGATGCTGAGACTAAGGTGCTAGTTGCATTGGCATAAAATTTATGCAATAATCATGTTACCTCAATAACATAGCTAGCATAGTTTGAATCCAAGTGAAGGAGGCATCAATTCTAAGATAAATTTCCAATCTGGCATCAACTACATCCGCAAAAAAATGATTTGAATGGACCAACCTCTACTCATATTCATGGACATCTCTTTCAATCAAAGCAGAGAAACGAGCTCGCCATATGTTGAGATAAGGATTAGCAGCACAACAAACATCTATGACCTCAAGTGCTCTGTTATCTCCTTATCTATCACAATCTAGCCACAAAAACCAGCCACTAGCATCTCCTAGCCTCCTCAGGATCATTAAATACATGAACTATTGCACGAGGAGATATTTGAGTCAATCATTCATTCAGCCATATCTTTCGATACGGGAGTCGGTTTTGGGAGTGTGATATACCGTTTGAAAGCTTTTTCTGAGCTGCTTTTGATGAACATCGTTATGACATGTTTTGCATTGAAGATCTTCTGCAAAACATTTATGAAAACCAAACATAGTAAGATCCCACTTTGATCCCTGGTGACAGGATGTGAAGACTAGAACTAACACCTATTTTGATTTAACAATTTGTATTTCAACATTCAATTTTTTTTGTTACAAACAAATGGTTTGTTTGTTGGGAAATTAGTAGTTCAAGCCCAAATTTTGTATTGAAATCATTTTCAACTCTACGTTTACTTGTTGAATTTGGATTTGTTCAATTTCACTTCCCTTATTCTACATCTTATCTCTAATAGTGTTTCAAAAAAGGTAGGTCTACTATCCAATTGATCTTCCACATTCTCAGTTGCATCGTTCAAATTAGTTTTTTTTGTTTTCTGTAGATTAGTTTCCATAGTTTCAAATTTTGTTACTTCATTGCCTAATAAATTATATTGTCTTCCAATTTCTTAACAGTTCTTCTCTTATCCAAACCGTTCCCCTCAATTATTTATTTTCTCATATTTTTCGTTTGTAACTTGGGTTAATTTCTCTTCAAGGATTTTTCTTTATTCTCTTAGATTTTTTGAGTCATTTTTGATAGATTTCTCTCCTTTTTTGAGATCTCTCTGAATCATTTTTAAATGTATCCTTTGACTAGTATGGCTTTTCCTAAGTTGGATCAAGGTAGTCCTTATTTGGAGTTATTCTTGCATGATTGTTAATTCATTGTTCCTATTCAACTTACAATCTGTTAGTTGGCTTCTCAAGTTAGAAATTATATGTTGTAACTATTAGAAGTATTGTTTTGTTGTCTCATACTAAGGCTCTTAAAATGTCATCATCCGAGCCAACAATTCCTACATCCTTCTTTTTCCATTTTGTCTTTAGATGACTAATATTAGTTCTTAATGTTGTATCCCTCTTTAGGCCCTTTTATGTTGTGCTTAAGATACTAACTGAAAAATAATAATTTATATTTTGTAGCTTTAGTAATTCATTCATTATTTCATGGGATTTGCAATTATTATTATAAGGTCACTTCATAGGGCAGAAGATTGTGCTACATCCACTTCCATAAATATCATAATAACCCCCTATATGAATTATTTTGGGCTCAGTTATCCTAACTTTTCCTTATAGTTCTTCGTTTCTAATAGCTACAACATATTCATGGATTCTTTCATTGGAAGCTCAAAGGACTTGTCTAGTATTTTTGTACCTAGTTATGAACCTCCTTATTTTATAACACTTATCCTTCTATATCCATATTGACCCTTATTTTATTACAATCATCTTCTGAATACTTTAGGGTATCCTTATTTCCACCTTTAACTTCTACATTCAAATCTTTGTAATATTCTTGGTCATTCGATGCAGTCTCAATTGTCCTTTGGAATGCATCTTCATTATGTCCCTCTGAATCTGTGAGATAAATCAAATGTGTGTTTGATTTTTTCATACTTCCCTGTCATGCACCTGTAAGAGTAAGATTATATGTTTATCTACTTGTGCCTTGATGCTAGTTTATGTTGTTACTTCTCTTACAGTTTTGAGGTCAATCACTTTGGGATGCTTTTTTTGTAGATCTAGATTTAAGATCTAAGTTGGTTTAGTTATTAACAATTAACAACTATTTATATTTTTATGCAATTTAACTCACTCAAAATGTTACATAACATAACAGGATACGACATTACATTTTCTTACCTATTAGGCTATAGATCACCTTTTGGTGCAATCACTAAATTTCTCTTTAACTCATAATTTTTCTTGGATGTAGGAGGAATATCACCTCAATCCTTAATAGAAATACCAACTATCTTCAAGTAATCATAATCTAAAATGTTCTTGGGTAGTAAATATTCACTCCCCATTTGACCAAATACTAATTAGTTTTGTAGAGTTTCCAATCCATCTTGATTGGCATTTTAGCTGCGTCTTTTCTCCATTGTTCCAACACCCGTAAAACTATCAACTAATAGGTCCTTGTCATGTTTTTGAAGTTAGATTTTAGAAGGAAATGACCAAAATCCTACAATAATGTATCTTATATATTTGGGAACCAGAGTTCATTCTTGGGTACTTTCACCATGCTTCTCTCACCAGTTAGCAATTTGAATGATCTCAATTTCTCTTTCTTTTTTTTTCTCTATGAAGGGAAGGTTATGCTTACCCTTGTCTGAATACTTGTGGCTTTGACAACTAAACTTGCATTCAAAGGGACATTTTCTAAGAACACATCAAGTTTATATCACATGTTTCATATGCTTCCATTGATCCCCAAATGTCATCATAATGAGAAGCTTTATTTGATGATCTTTGTTAGGTAAAGCTTCAGAAGAAAGGTGGGACCTTGAATCTTCCTTCAACATTTTGAGTTTCTAACTAGTGGAAATATCTTCCTCTGACTAGTATGACATGGTTGTTGGCCTAATTTGTCTCATCCTTATTTCTTTAGTTCTATGAACATAATAATCTATAGGAATGTGCACAAAATCAATTCTTTGCTTTGAATTTCCTGCGTTGTATTAATATAGATAGAATATAGGAAGAAGATGATATGTAAAGGGTTAAAACTTAAAAAATCTTCTAAATATTAAAAGTACGTGATGCTAGCTAGCTTGTACCCACATGCATCCTTTTAGGAAAAATCAATGTATTTAAATGGAAATAAATTTGGACAAAATGCTGGTCAAATTTCCACTAACATGTAGTGGAGGGAAGTTGGTAGAATGGGTGACCTCACCTAATCATGTTGTTTAAGTTAATATATAATCGAGTGAGTGACAGGTGGGTGGAGATCAAAATTACGTGGAGTAATGGAAAGACTGTTGGGTTGGCAGATAGAGTGATGGAATTACCTAATATGCATATAGCATAGTGACAAAATGTATGATGTTTGAGGGAAATAGAGAAATATTTCCATATTAAAATGATACAACATGTACTACTGCTACTATTGTGGAAACAATCATGAAATTTAGTATAACAATAATCGCAAAATGTGATTGGTTCATAGAATTAGACTACCCTATACTTATTCTCTTACCAAACTTAAAGACTAACTTAAGAGAATAATAATAAAGTGACCTACATACTAATGTGGTGGACTCACAGGCATTTATTGTTTATTTTAACAAAGAGATATAGGTAGAATTTATTGTTCATATTCACTGACTCGATGTAGGAAGGGTTATTGAATTAGGTTCACATGAGAAATATATAGAATTACAAAAGTGACTCTAAGGACTCAGTGACATGTGCTGTGAAGAAAGGTTTAATGGAGTTGAGATGCATTGACGAGACTTAGACTTCATCTTGTGCAACAAAAAGGCATGTATAATTATGCTCTCTTGAAAGTTCATTTTAGCACAATTAGCGCAATTGTTCTCAATAAATTATGAAGATCCAACACCCCAAAGGGAACTAAAAGGGCATCATGGGACTAACCTACCCTTAAAACAATATTTCAAAGAAATATTTCAATATCTCACTAAACGACAATGACAATGTTGGTTAAGGTAGTTAATATTTTTAAAATAGAAGGAAAAACTTATCATAAATCACTTGTCAAACTATTAATGGGGATATGCATTAGCAATTTCTATCTATGAATGCAAGTTGGTGCATTTCCATTATTCAAATAGAACCACGCCAGTTGGAATAACCCACTGGTGGTCTCCAAGGAGGTAGAATTTCACATCTGCCTAGTGCCTCTAGGTCTTGGGTTGTAAACATGCTTTCTTACATTTAAGGAAGATGGGTTATTAATTAAAAAGAAATAGCTTTAGGTCGTATTCCAAGACCAAAGTGCTCAATACACTTGCAATCTCTTTTTCTTTTTACATTATTCTAGTTCTTTTTAACTAACATCTAAAAGAAAAGTATAATATTATTTATGTTATTATTTAGTTCTTTGCCTTTTATTCTTTTCTTTTTTATTTTGAGTTGGTTGGTCATAGGTCTTAAATATAACCTTGCATTTAGTCGGTGTCCATGTTCCCTCCTTGTATGTTCATGCACTTGAAATTGGTTTTCTTCATGAAGAGCTTATTGCACCATGGGGATATTTCGCCTTTACCCCATATTTATTGTTGGGGTGAGTGGGGAATGCATAGAATCTAATTTTTAAAAATAATTTACATCAAGCCAATAAAAATTAACTTGAGGTAGTGCGTAGGCGTTTCCAATTCTTCTACCTTGAAATTTCATTTCAGCATAATTAATGCACCATTTTCAATATATTATGAGTATCCAAAACCAAAAAAGGCACTGAAAGGATGTTAGTGTGTCTACCCTACCCTTAAAAGAAGTTTCCAAAAAAAAATTCCCATATCTCTCTGATTGACAATGACAATGTTGGTTAAGGTACTCAATATTTTCAAAATAGTGGGGAAATCCTACAATGACTCAGTTTTGAAACCAATAATGGGGACACCAATCACTAGTTGCTATCTGTGAATGCGAGCTTATGCATCACCATTATTCAAGGAGAACCACCGAAATTGGAATAACCTACTGGTAGTCTCTAATAGGGGCATACTTTTGCTTCTACCAGGTGCCAATGGGTCTTGGGCCATTAACCCATTTTCTTACATCTAAGGAATATGAGATGCTAACCATGAAAAAGTAGTTTTAGGTTGTAATCTAGGACCAAGGTACTCAATATTCTTGCATTCTCTATTTCCTTTCATATTATTATACTTCTTTTTATTTTACTCTCAAAGAAAAGTATAATATTTTTTATGTTATTCTATTGTTTTTTGCCTCATTTTGATTCTAAGTTGGTTGGGATTAGGTTGAAAATAAAAATCTTGTTTTAGTTGGTGTCCACATTCTCTCATTGTATGTTCATGGACTTGGGACTATTTTTCATGATGGAGAGCTTATTTCATGATGAGAGCTTATACTATCTCTTCCAAACTAGTTAGTAATTTAAGAAGCTAAAAGGGACGAGTATGTCTCTTTTTATTTTATAATATATATTATCAAGAACTATAAAGTTGTTGCATACTTATTTGATATTAAAATGCTCTAGAATGCAAGAGATTAAGCTAGACTGGAATTTGGGGAGATTTCTAGCCACGATCTCTCAAAAGGACACAACTTGTGTGTATGGCCCACTTTTGAAGATCCAACTGTCCAAACTAGACCCAATATTTAGAACTTATAGGATCCCTTCTTTTGATTTTTATTAATCTAGCCTTCTATGTCCATCTCCATACTCTTTATTTAAAAATAAATAGTCTTGGTTACATGGTTTACAACCTGTTTGTCATGCCCTTGGACCCTATTCCTTTCATAATCATGCCATCAACATCACTACAATAATAATCTATAAAATCATCATCTAAACATTCATAGAAAGAATAACTGGGGAAAAAGAGTTTATGTTGGGAAACCCACACAAGGAATAAAATCCATTCTAATAAGCACTTATGCATCATCAGTGGAACTTCTATGGATATGCAATGCCTTTGAAGAAAATGCATGTGGTAGTTTACATTGATGTCACTAGAAATGGTGTGGGAAGTTTGTTCCCATGCCCAAATGGCCCTTGAATGGAAATGAGATGGAAAATGTTGTTTCCCTTTCTAAGGGATGGAAATGGTTTCTTGAGAAATGAGCCATTTCTAAGGGCATCATCAAAACTATGCCTTGGGGAATTCGAAGTTATTTATGGTTTTTTTGTATTTGGGATTTTTGTCGAAGTATGATTTAGACAAGAACCAAATGGAATTCCTTGAGGTTCTTCACCGGTTCAGCTTCCGTATTTGGAAACCGTAGCGTTTCCATGAACTCCACTCGTTTGAAATTTAGGGCATCAACTTAACAACAGTAATTATCCATAAATGGGCATAAAATTAGTCACATCATGAACAGTAAGAAACCAGGATTTATAGTGGGAAACCCTCATGGGGAAGAAAACCTACTGTAATAAGCTCTTCTACATTTAGTAAGGGAACCATTATCATTTTATTTATGTTCTTGAGAAACATGTTATTAATAGCTAGCATCTACATCATGAGAAATTGAATAGGAGGCCCTATCCTTGTGTCAAAATAACCGAAAAATGAAATAGAGAGTGTTATTTTATATGGCCTTTATTTTTCTTAAGGGCCAATAACTATTTTCTATAGAAATGGGACTTTTTAAAAGTCATCTCTAGATATTGTTTCTTGAGGAATTAGAAACCATTTTTGTTGTTTTTCCCAAGTATCATTTAGATGAGTGTTGAATGAAATGCATTGAGCTTCTTAATGCTTCCATATTTGGAATTCCATTGAAAAATGGTGAATAGATCACAGTGATCATTTGTTTTATTCCTTTGATAGTTTATTCAATGAATTTAACAAGGCTTTAAGAAGCCTTCTGTTTGAGATATGATTGAATTCCACAAATGGTTGCCTCTAGTAGAATACTAATTTATCCTTTAAATTTACAAGTTTGACAAGTTAAAAAAAACTCTCTTGGAAGAAAAACTTGATATGCATATCAAGCCATAATAAAACCATGCCCAAGTTAGAAATGAAATAGAGAGACAAAACACTATTTTCCATGGCCCTTCTTGTTTGTAAGGTCCAATAACTATTTTATCAAGAAGTGGGCCATTTTGAAGGTCATCTCTAGAAATTGTTTCTTTAGGATGGAAACCTTTTTTGGTGTTTTCCCAAGTACGATTTAGATGAGAACTGAATGAAATGTATTGAGGTTTTTGTTGCTTCCATCTTTGGAAAGACCAAGAAAAATGGTGGAGAGATTGAAGTGATCATTTCTTGTAGTGCCCAATAGCATATTCAATGAATTTGACAATGCTCTATTAAGCCTTCTCTTTGAGATAAGATTGAATACAATAAGAAGTTTCCTATAGTATAAGATCAATTTCTCCCTTAAATTTAGAGGTTGGAAAAGTTAATGGAAACTATCTTAGAAGAAAAAATCAATATGTATATCTAACCATAATAGAACCATGGCCAAGGTAGATTTGTAGGCCTAAGACAACTTAGACAAGAGTAGTAAGAAAGATATGTAAATGGATGGACATTATGGTGGAGATTCCCTCTTCATATCATTCACATTAGATTCACTTGCATCAAAGGATTATGGTTTCATTCTTACTTGCATCTAGAATGAAACAAATTTCTCTTTTGTGTTACTCGTATTGAATTCCATATTTTCCAATGAAGACATAGTAGCCTTAGCGAGGTTACCATTAATAGTTTTATATAGTTTCCATGACAACTTAATAAGTGACCATGGAAAGTATGCATATACCCCTAAAACCATATGAAGAATAATGTATATACATTGTATATTTTGCTTATATGAGAAATCTTTTGGACTTTGTTTTTCTTACCATTCTTGTTCCTTGTTTATATAAGGTCCCCATCACCAACCTCAACTAGTTTAGCCTTCAAAATGTACTCTGAAACACCTCCCTAGAGCCACACCCAAGAGAGATCAACAAGGCACATTCGTCTTTTTCCTTTTCCCTTTAAGAGGTAGTATTATATTTTTTTTCTTATCAATATTAATTACTTGAATGTGGAGGCATTTTTTCACATTAGATTACAACATTTAGTTAGATCATAATACAATTATTTCTACGTGATTAGAAGCCAATTTTCCTTAGCTAAGTAATGCCCATTGTTCTAATTGTGTTTAGTTAGCATACACACACATGTTATTTTCATAATTTATTTGGCCTTATTTATCTTAGGGGCCATTCAAGTCCCCCTTATATTAGCTTTGACATTGGTTTTGCTTTCCTCTTTTCCTGATGTAGTATGATGGAACATTTATTAGCTCTTTGGCAACATTGTAGTTGTTCCTTGTATAGATTTTGATACCAAATTTCAACATGCAGCAATTTCAAACATTGAGAGGAATGTGGTTGATTACCCATGAAATTCAACCAATGATTATGTTGAATATCTACCAAAATGAAAAATGAATCCAACATGTGAAAGCCAACGTAAGTATTAATTTAATACTTTTCTATTTAAATGTGTATTATGCCAAATCGCTATCATGAGTAAGGTTTTGTATATTGCCTTATGATATTTTAACAACCCCAAAATAATGTTGCATGGTGCAAGCCAAAATCTTCCTTGATTTGTAATGAAACAGATTCATCCAAGTTACCTCTTATTTAACCACCCCTTATGGATATATCCTCTTTCATATGCTTCCTTGAGTCAAAAACATAATTTTCTATATTAATATTCTAGCAAGAAGAGCTTGGCCCATTGGCCTATCATAAATTATAGAGTTGCTCTTCCAAAGCATCTAACTAGCAAACTTAGTCAAATGATTAGCTCAATATGATCAAGACTTGGCATAGAGTTTCAAATTTAATACACCCATTCTCTCTAATTAATCAACATCTACCACCTATTTTCAAATTAATATTTCATTTGTACACTAGCCAGACAACAATGAGATATTGTCATTACACTCTCAATTAGAAATTAAATATACAAATCCAAAAATAAGATTCAATAAAGCTGAGAGTTTTGCAGAATGATATCCATCCATTTTCTAATGATCGATATATTTGATTAGTCTTGAATGTCTTCGTATCTTATGTTAGAGTCTCATAAAAAATGTATAATTCCACAAGGTAGATTTCACTTCAATATGTACATATACGTAATACTCTTTGTTAACTCCTAGGTTCTCATTTGCTGCAAAAGTCCTTAGGCACAATTTGCGAGACCCCAAGGGAAATTTAGGTAAGTTATCCATTATCATATTAGTAGATTTGACTTTATGAGTTTAGAATATGTAAATTATAGCCTAGGGGCTGTCCACTGTGGTTACTAATCTCAATGGTTGTAGATAGAATGGGAACAATAAAAATATTAGGAAACATAAATGGTCTTTTCGGTGATTCTATAATTTTAGGTAGATTAGCGCCTGCAATTGTTTGGGCTATGGGATTATGCATGTAACCTCAAAGGTTTTCTATTATGACTAATAGGGTCTCTAGGTAAACAAAGAGATTTGCACAATAATAACTCCGATTTATTCACTAATATCACAAATTTGATGGGGGAGAGGATCTATCTAAGATCCACTTCTCAAGATAACATTAAGAGTTTCCCCTACTTGAACACTATTTGAAGATGATTTAGAATCTACTAATTTCCTTGTTAAAGAGAAAGGTGACAGGTTGTTAGATCTGAATGAAAACCAAGCCTAATGAATCAACATTTCTTGCTACAATATCCGAGCTTGATATGCCTAAAGATCAAATTTTGAAAATGGAAGAAACATATTGACTGAAACCTAGGATTCTAAAAAAGTATTGGAATAATGACCTTTTGTAGGACTTCTTTGCGCACCAAGTATTCTTGACTACCTCTGGTTAGCTCTAGGGTTATACCTATGCTTGTGTATTTAATAGTGTGTACACATTTGGTCCAATATTCTATGCTAAAAATTCTCATACATTAAGGCATCTTCCGGAATTTTGGATGGTTGAGCCTGAAATTGCCTTTCCAAATTTACCTATAGGAGCTGTTTCAAAATACCCCCTTATTGTATACATTTATTATTTGTTATAATTTTCTTAGAAGTTCATTTGTAATGGGACTTACATTTTATTTCTACGATACTGGTGGAAATTGGCAAAATTCTAAGTTTCCTAGTTTGAATATATGATTGACTATACTCTAATTTGCAGGATGACATGAATGGTGCTAAAGACTTTGAAGTTGTTTGCATCAATGGTTGCTTGAGAACTTCCTTGATTATATGGAATTCATGTTACAAATGTTTGATAAGCCTTCTACAAATTGACCTCATTTTGTGGCAAATACCTCATTTCTGTGTATTACCTACAAAGAAGAAATTCAACTTTTACAGAAAGTCTTGAATTTTTGTAGCTTGGGTGTATGCATAAATTCCTATAGTTTTGAGTTTCTAGGGTTTCTAATTTTTTAGACACAAGAAAGGCTTGAGAATTGTGGCATGTGGTTGAAAACAAATAGGTTATATATAAGAAGTTTGAAAATGAGGTGGAGCGGGGCATTGGTTTAGCATCAAAGCATGAGAGGTGTGTAAGACAAAAAGACCACCTTGACATTATGTTAAAATCAAAATGCAAAATTTGAGTATACCATTTACATTTTTTAAGCTGAATCTAGAAATTTGGGAAGGTGAAAAGATGGGAATTGTTTTGGATGTTTTGATTTCTAAATTGATGTAGATATTTCACTGAGGAGATATTTAAAAAGTTAGTAATTGTGTATAACTATCCATGTTAGGCCCCTATACTACTAGTGTAGCCCCTAATTGTTATTATTACAACCACCTTATTATATTGATGTACCCATGTAGGGCCCATATTGTTACTATTGTGCCCCATAGAAGCCCACTATTGTTATTATTGTGCCCTTACATTATTATTGTTATGTCGGCTCTAATTTATATTATGACCCCTTAGACTCCTATATAAAGAAAGGAGGTCTTTCCATTTGTATCATCTAATAATTATTCATATGTGTAATGTAAAGGAGGTTGCCACTTGAAGAGGCTGAATTCTAAGGCGTTAAACTATATTTTCTATGTTTTTGTGAGTTGGTTTCATAACATTTGGTATCAAAGCTTTGGATTCTAGGGTTTCGCTGCTCCAAATAGGTCATTGTTGCATTTTCGCTATAACTTTTTTCTCGAATGTTTGAGAAGCTAAAAAAAAACTCATTTGAGATGAAATTATACTGAACCTCAGGTCCGAATTTCAAAGCTTTTCGCAATATATTTTTGGAGATATGATCTGAGGAAGTTGGTCTTTTTGCAGACTCCTGGATTACATTCCAAACCAGTGACTTTGGAAAATTGACATAACTTCCTCTCTAAGCATTGCATTGAAATTTCGTAAGAAGGTACAGAAAGAGGATGGATTGTGATTTCTTGTATATATTTTCAGACCCAAAGGTTGAAACAGTGACTCGTGGTACGTCGTACAAGTTCGCTCTACTGAACTAGTCTATAATCAGGTCGCTATGGGAAATTTGGCATAACTCTTCCCTGGAGAATCCAATTTGGATCAGACTAGTGGCATTGGAAAGAGGAAACATAGGGCTACCATAGTTCACAATTTTAGAACTGGATGATCCGAAATTACAAAGATACATTAGATTCAATATCAAGCTCCTACAAAGTGAAAAAAGGTGTGTAGTTTTGTTTAATTTTTGCATAAGTTTGGTTTGAAAATTTTGTTTGAAGGAATTCAAAGGGCACAGTAAAGCATTATTATCAGTAATTGATGCCCCGAGGAAAGAGAATGCAAACACCTAGTAAGTGACCTGAAAGCTCTAGCATGACTCATGAAGAAGAGGAAGAAATGCAACATGATATATAAAAATTACGAGACCAAGTGCAACAAGTGTCACTTGCACAAAAAGGAACAATCTAAGATGAAAGATGTAGAAGCTAAGATGGATGGTTTAAAGAAAGGTGTACAAGCTAAGATGGATTATTTAAAGAAAGGTGTAGAAGCTAAGATGGATCCCATGGAAGCTAAGATGAATGGCATGGACGCTAAAATGGATGGCATGGATGATAAGATGGAAGAATTGAAGATAAATATGAATAAGTTGCTACAAGAAATGGTCACTAATGGTGAAAGGGTAGTAAAGGAAACTCATGATGAGAACAAAGAAATGTTAATCATGATTCCATAGACTCTAATGTTGGATTGAAGACCCACAATATTCCAAAAATCGATATGAGGAAAGTTTGATGGCAAGGATCCCGCAACATGGATACTACAGATGGAGCAATTTTTCAATCTCAATAATGTGCAAAACACAGAAAAGGTAGGTATTGCAACTTTATATTTGGAACCAAATCAATTTGTATCGTATCAATGGCTTTGCTCTCGTAAACAAATTATCACTTGGGCAATTTTTATGGAAGAAATGACAGCATATTATGAGGATACAAAAAACAACACTTTTTTTAGCCAATTGATAAGTCTCAAACAAAAGTTCAATGATGGAGCACATTGAGGAGTTCCAAAAATTGAACATAAGGGTAGAAAATATTCTAGAGGAGCATAGGATTGATGTGTTCATAGTGACTTGAAAGGATAATATCCAACATGATGTTCGCCTTTGGGAACCTGATTCATTAGAGAAGGCATTCAGGTTAGCAAGAAAAATGGAAAGCAAAATTATGGAAACTAGGAATCCTACCACTCACAACTATAAAGATGGAAGTGTTGTTGCCCCTAGCCTTCCACAACCTATAAGGTTGACAACACAACAATTGGAAGAAAAAAGAGCAAAAGGGATTTGTTACACTTGTGATAACAAATACACTAAAGGTCATAAGTGTGTTGAGAAGAAATTATTCTACATAGATTGTGAAGAGGAAGAGGAAAAGGAGCAAGAAAGGTCAAAAGAAGAGGATATACTCCAAGAACAAAGCCTAGAAGAAATGAATCCAACCATATCTTGTAATGCATTGGCTGGAATTACCACTCCTCAAACCATCAAGATAGAAGGACAAATCAAGAAGAAAAAGGTAAT
>APFE030184134.1:83005-175740 GCA_000404065.3 Pinus taeda
CCCCATAGAAGCCCACTATTGTTATTATTGTGCCCTTACATTATTATTGTTATGTCGGCTCTCATTATATTATGACCCCTTAGAATCCTATATATAGAAAGGAGGAATTTTCATTCATATCATCTAAGAATTATTCATTTGTGTAACGTAAAGGAGGTTTCCCCCTCGAAGAGGCTAAATTCTAAGGTGTTAAACTATCTTTTCTATCTTTTTGTGAGCTGATTTCATAACAATCCAAAAAAAATCAAAGCATTTTACATGTCAATCAATGACGATGGAAAGAATTGATCTACCATGGAATTACTTGTTCTTAACATATCCTTCTTTCTTCTTGCAATTCATTATAATATGATATGGTTGTGCTTGTTTATTTCTAGATATAAATTGTGTATGAATGAAATTGGTTTCTCCAAGGAGCACCTTGAAGTTGGTTAATGATAATAATTCCAAGCATATGGTTGTAGTTTTCTCCTCATTGTTTTGACAAAATTTAGGCTAGTGTATTCCTCATAGGTTGGGGAATTTATTGGTCGGAGTCAAAAGGAGGAGCAATACAATGTCATTGTAAATAGGTTAAATCTTATCCTTTTTTTCATTCTTTCTTAAGTATACATTAAAATTGTAGACCTTTCTCTTTGATATACTATTTGTCACCAATCATAAGAAACAACTAGGGTCAGATGTTGCAAAAACTTAGAATAAATATTTGTAGGAGACAACGGGAATGAAACAAAATAGGGAATGAAATTTAAATAAAAAATAAAATACATAAAAAAATATTACTTATCGAGAAATTGAAACTTTAGTAGTAGATGGTAATTTGTATATTCTTCTTATCCAGTTTCAAATATAGCCATATATTACATCATGGTATAGTTTCAGTAAGGGTGCTCCTCTCTTGTCATTATGTTTTTTTTGTCATGCATTCATCATTCTGTTGTTTCCAAACTCGAATTTGCACCAGAAGCATGTGACATAACTTACAATAGGTGTCTTCCCTAAGTATTTAAGGAATTTTCACGACCTATCTATTTAAGAGGATGTCTCCATACATATTTATTTTTTGATGTACTTAAGGAAGGTCAATAATGTCTTCACTATACTGGCAGACAACATGATAGAGCCTTTCATGTTTTTATTTTTTATTTTTTTTAAAGGTTTGTTAATTGTTTCCAACTCCTCAACAACTGAATCTATAGCTTATGCCACATCATTCTTTCTTTTGTTGAAGGATAACTAGCTAACAATGGGTCAAAATTTATTCACACTTCAAACTATTTTATATTGTTTTACACTTTGGAAAAGTTATATTAATATTTGATTTTATATATTTTTTTGTATCTCAATTATGGTAGGTTTGCCAATTTCATTGATGAAAACATATTTTATTATGTATTTCTGTGTGGAAAGTTCCTTTTTATTTTTGTGAGTCATACATGTGGGGGGAATTCAATTTGTATTAGTCTTGACCTTTATCTCTCTTGCATGTCTTGAAACTCTTTTGCTGCCTTTTCAGTGCAGATTCACCTTTGAATTCATAAAATGCTATGAGTCATGTAGGGTTATGGGGTATGCCATGGTATACTTCTTTTTATCTAGAATTGTACTAAAATGTTGTGGAACATCAATGAAATATAATATATATCCATGTGATGAATAAGTGCATAAATATTAACACCTATTAAAATATTGCACGACATTTATGGTAATATAATATATATTCTTGTTACAAATAATCTTAGCAGATCACCAAGAGATGATGTACTGCCAATACCCATTGTGGTACCTTTATTGCATGTCAATATGGTCTTAAATGTAAGAATCCATATTCATGAGAATAAAACTACAATATTTTGAGATTGTAGGACATTTTATGAATCAATAGTTTTTTGGTGCAGAACATATTGGTCTACTGCAAATAGGATATGTCAATGATTTTCGTCAAGCCAACTTACTTTAGTTTCGATTAACATAATAACAAATAAAAACATTTTGATAGTCCAAAACCATTCAAACATTTTATTAGATTGTTTAAGTGGTTTTTTCTTTGTGATTCATGGAAAACACCTTTCAATATAACGCCTTCCATTAAAAAAAAATCACGTGGAAACTCCTATTTGCAAATGTAGTGTCCTAATATCACCCAATGATAGGTAGGCCCATATTTCTCAGTTGTTCCTTACAAAGATAATCTAACTTTAACTCGGTGCTATGGTGGGTTAAAGAATAATCATTAAAAAATTACACTTAATAATTACATAATTACATAAATATTGACATGATTTGACACCAAGATTCAGGGGGAAACACACCTTTTCCACTAACTACCATTACAACTCCAATACTTGGTGTTGGAGAGGTAAATCCCCTCTACGGATAGAGGCAATCCCTACTAGCCCAGAACGGATCTAGCAACAATCAAACAATGTTATCACGCAAGTTCCTAATTGCAAATAAAAGGTAGGTGATGAAAACCCACTTGAGATCCAACGCTTCCGTTTGTAGAAGAGATGTCGCCCACGTTCTTTTGCCTTGGCCGGACACAATCCTCCACTATCCACGTGAACGGACACCTGCACACAAAGAGAACAACACAAACACAAGTGTGAAATCTAATATATGCAATTATACATCAGTCAAGAAGGATATAATTCAACATCAACCATTACAAGTACAACGAGAATGGAACCATAATGATAGTCATCTATTATTAATAATCAACAAAGGAGAATACAACCAGCGTCCTGACGTCAAATCCTCCTTTGGCTGGGTGCTCAGCTACACAAGTCTTGCAAAAGCTTGAAGGGGTGAGTGACAAGCTCTCTCTCTCTTTAGTGACAAAGTCTCGTTACTTAGGTAAAGCCTTATGGATACAAAGAAGGCTCTTGCAACTCCAATCTTTTGATATCTTCCTTTCAGCACAAGTATTGCCACTAGAGTCAGAACTAGCTTGCTCAAGCCATGGAGACAAGCTTTTATAGAGGAAAAGGAAGACATAAGGTCAATCACAACAATAATGGATTTGGCTTCATCACTTGGAAACTTCTATGGAATGGTGGCAAACTACTTCCCATTCAAGGAGATTCGAAGCCAAACCATCCTCACTTAACTTGGAGTCAGTTGGTGAATGAGTTGGATAGAACTTTCGGAGGTTTGATTAGTTCAAAACTTTGCCCAAAAAAGGTTGGCACGATTGCGACTCCGGGACAGAGTGCTAATGGCGCGCCCTTTCAATAGGATTTTCCCCATTGGCTCGGGCATGACACAGTGAACCAGCGCTAATGTAAAAAAGGGTTGTTTTTAAGGGCAAGGAGCAGGAGATGTCTTCAGGGCATATGAAGCTCATGTTCAGAGGTGAATGAGGCAAGTGGTTTCAAGTCTTGTCACTTCTCACAAGTCCCGGAATGTGTTCTCCAAGGTGCAGGAGAGGGGTAACAGGGATGGTGAAAAACGGTGGCAAATTACTGTGTAACACTTGGCTCTCATACTTGATTCTTTTAGAGCTTAAATGTTTAAAATAGTACTAAAGATTATAAGATAAAAACTATTTATTTTATTTCTTGTCCTATTTTTATTTTAAATAGTTTCTTATTATTCTTTGGACCCATGCTTCTTTTTCTTTTGAATTATCATATTCTATGCTCTGACTATACATGTAGATGATGTTTGAAATCCATGTTGTGGATCATATTTGTGCACTAACCTGTAATTGCAACATATCCTTGTGGTTTCTACAAAGCTATTCTATTATAACAATTCTTTTATTACATGACAATCCAAGAACTTTTTGGAGTCCACTTTTGCTTGCTACAATTATTTAACCAATAAATATGGTGTTTTTTTTATTCAAAGGTTTGAATAACCTTTCAGGCTTCTATTGTAAGGATTTCATCCATGTGCTTATGGAAAAACAAACTTGAGCATATGAGTATTTATTTCTTGGAAGGGTGGTTCTACAGAAGAATCCTTAATTGGATTTTCCCTTATTGCAACACTTTGCGACAAATTTTAATTATAATGTGTGCATTATTGTATACTATTTTTGTTTTTTTTCCTTGAATACTTTTGTGTTGTATTATGTTTTGGTGTTTTTCTGCTTTGGTTAGGTTCCTTTCCTAACATGGATATTTATTATTGTTAGAAATGAAGAAATCAAAATTAATATCATAACAGATTGCATACTACATCGAAAAATTTGATAACCTTATTTTCTTAAATGAATTTTTAAATTTGGTATGTGATTTGCTGTTGCAGGAAGATTTGTGGCTAGCTTCATTTCCAGTTGGCTCTGAGCTTTGTATAAATGGTCTCGCTTCTTAGTGGAAATTATTACATATAGAAAATATAAGCTACATGTGTTTCTATATTGTGAAAGGAAGATTGACTTTATAAAATATTATTTGCTTCACCCACAAGATAATTATGTCCATTCTCCCAGAGGTTAGACATGTTGCATAAAATTCAGGTGGATATGTGCATATTAGAAAATTTGGCCATTAATGGCATTTGTTAATAACTGAAATTTAACTCTTTTTTTTTGTTTCTCATCTTAGTGTTTTAAAAAATGGTGTTTGGATGTTTATGCATAGGTAGATAAAGTTCTCTCTTAGCTTGGTGTTCAATTCATAATATTAATTTTGTCAATGGACAATGGGATCGATTGGATTCTATATATAACTGGAATTTCTCTAACTTGGAGGTATGTGATCGCATTTGATCTATTTCACTCCTATTTTTCTCTTATCACTCAGGACATACATTATTTTCATTTCTGCAGCTTAAACTCAAAGAAATAGATGGTAAATTAAATTAATTTTCTAGCTCTCTCTACAAAATTCCAAACCCACTATAGGTTCATTTTATTATTTTATGTAAGAGAAGTTATGTTTGTGGTCATTTTTGTCTTTATTTCATCTTGCTTGATATCCAAAAATCATTTGAAGAAGGTGGGGAACTTTTTGGAAAGGTCTATGTTTTTGGGTGCACACAACATAAGGAAATTCATGTCTGTTTTTGAATGTTTTTGTTAGCCTTTCCCTCTTTCAACTAAGTCTCTTACAAAGTCTATTTTTATTCAATAGCATATGGTCCAATTTAGTGCCTACATTGTTGAGGTCTGACCATCTATGGGAGCTTGTCGCAACAAATATTTTTTTCTATATCTACAGAGTCTTTTCAAGTATACTTATTGTGCTTAATAGTCTTTGTTTTAAATGACATGCAACTCAACAAATGTATTTTGAAGGGCAAGGAAAGGTTGTCTGCATTTCAGTAATTGTGGTAGTAACTCATTTTTTCTCTTATTTTTTCATTTAAATCATTTATATCATCCTTTCGTTCTTGGTCATAGTTTAATGCAGATATTTTAATTTAGTATTCTTTTCTCTTTTGTGTTGATCGCCATCTATTCTTTTTTCATTGAATATCGTAGACTCAAATGTGTACCTTTTTTTCATAACATGGGTATGAATTTGTTGAATTTAAATTTTTTGCACTTGAGGAGTCGTTGAACTGTAGCTAAAAGAGTAGAAGAGAAATAACTTCCATGTTTATCTCCATTCTTTTTATCTCAAAATGATAATGACTTTTGTTGCAGATGAAATATCTTTAATATGAATTTTGATTTCTATAATATGGATGTATGGAAAAGCATATTTGAATGGTACAGTAAAAAATATTACATTACGAAATATTGTGCCTTATATAGGATCAATGGAAACATTTCAAAGAAAAGTGTATTTCTTTGTTGTTTTGTAAGAGTGTAGTAGTTTATAGTTTTTCAATCTTATCAGTATTTTTTTTTTATTATCACTAGATAAATTTTGAGGTTTAAAATGGGCCTAAAAAAATAGAACTAAAATCAACTTTATAAGAACCAGTCAGATTAAAGACGATGATTTGAACCATGGGGGATGATTCACCATTTTTGGAGTAAAAATGTAAAAAAATTAAAAAATACAAAAAACTATTTTTTCAACACATATTTTCAACTTATCTCCTTATGGCTTTACTTAAATTTCAAGTGGGTGCACTCTTTGAATGAAAATTTTAACTCCTAATCTAAAGAGTACCCATGTTGTATACTTTCAATGGACCCTACTACATGAAATAGATGATTGCAATCATGTTTTTTCATGTATTTATCACTTTTCGTGTAGCAGGGTCCATCAAAAGTATGCAACATAGGTAATCCTTAGATGAATAATTAAATTATGCATCCAATGAGTGTTCCCACTCAAAATTTGAGTAAAACCATAGGGAGATGAGTTGAAAATACTAGTTGAAAAAATAGATTTTTCCTTTTTCCCTCAAACATTTGATGATGTAACCTAATCTTATTTTATTATTTCCACTATTTTTTTTTAATATTCCTTAGGAAGCCCATTTTAGACATAAAAATTTCTCTAATGAGTTTTTTTGACATATTGAAAAAATCTAGTATTTTTCTTAAATTTGGAGTTGTAATTTGTTTTCAAAGGAAGCATGGCATATCTCTAAACATGTTACATCCACATTTCCACCCTACGATAATATTGGAATTAAGTTTGTTCAAATGGAAGGTGACACTACAGTACTAATGAAGGAAATGAAAATGAATTGGGTTCAGTACATTTCATTCAAAAAAAAGTATCCATAAGAGTGTATTGCTACTACCCTTTAATTCTTATTTTCTTTTTAAAACTTCTTGTAGACATTTTAGTGTTGAATATTGTCACTTGAAACTACAAGCATATCTTAGTTGAGCACTCGAAACTAAAATATTTACTTTGCAATGTACACAACAAAGATAGGTGTTAGAAAAGTCTTGAAATCATACAAATTCTTTTTTCCAACCATTCAATAGTGAGTCATGAAATATTCTAACATCAAGACCAGTTGGGTTTGCCAATGCAACATCTCTCTCACTTTTGTAGAGCTGCGAGATCCCCAATATTAGGGGCTCTAACATATCCTAAATTATCATATCCTTATTTTTTTATTACGATCAATAGCTCCAAGATAGATACCAAGTTCCCTTTTTTTACCTACTTTGACTTCTCTATTTCATCATAGTCTTAGGAGTTGAGTTCAATCTTCCAAATTATATTTACACTAGGATTAACTTCTTTGAAGAAGATTATTTATAGATTTAAGATGATATAAACCTTCTCATTTGAAGACATGGATTATGAATGATGTGAACTATATTATGTGCAAGTTATTACCAAAGGAAACTAGCTCTATATTTTGGAGATGAAACATTTCAAGAAAGACAATAATGAAGCATTATTTGGTCACAAAGGTACAAATATATGGGTGAATAGCTCCCTTAATATGTTATCAAGTAGTTAGAGATTGTTCTTCTTTTTGTATTTTTTATCACAACATTATGGTTTTTTCACTATAACTTGTCATTTGAGCTTCTTTTCCCCTGCTTATTCTATGATTTTCAGTAATCTCTTAATTTCTTTTTCGTTTTAATCATTTTTGAAGCACTTTGCACTTTTTTTCATTGTAAAAGTTGTAGTGTGCCTTAGTTGGCGCATGCTTGATATTTTATTTCTCTTTCACCATACTCTTTCGCACACAATGACATGGTTTGGTTAAGTATGAAAGCTCTTATACTAGTCCATGCATGATCTAAATAATTATATGTTTTCCTTTTATGTTTATTGATATTCCTTTTGCAAGTTATATTATATTTCTTCCGTATTGTATAATAATGTATTTTTTTGAACTCGTTATCTGCAGAGCTGCTTTAAAATAGTTCAATCCCAAACATATTAAGCATGAGTATTTACTACCTCGTAAGTATCATATATCTATGATATAGGAGATCTCCCATTTTTATGTAGACCTTGTAAGATCCAAACCAATATCAGTAAATGTACACCACATGATAGTCAAATAATAGGTAAATAACACATACTGAAATCATTTTCATCGTATGTGGATCTACATGTGTTAACAACAATAATTTAATTTTTAGTAATCCATCTCTCTTATGGTGAAATTAATTCTATTGATACCTTGCATGACTAAAAGATACATGATCATGGCTACTGCATTCATGAGATAGTTATTCCATTGCACTCACACATTTAGGAAGCTTCATTAATGGATTGAAAGGGATTTTCATGGGTGTAATTACAATATTTACTAATATTATGAAAGGTATTTCTTGAGTTTCGTCAAACAAATTTGCAAATCAAACAAATTTAGGATATTCCAGCCATCTTTTCACATGGCTGGAATTTAGTCATATTTCTTTGTTTCAAATTATGACTAAAATTTGCATATATATGACTATTAATAGCTAATTTATAGTATCTTATAATGCGACTAACATTTTGGTCATACTTCTTTGGTCATTAATCGGTTTTCTCATGTGATCATGTAGTAGTATATTTTGTTCTGTATTTGGTCGTTAATTGTGAAAATTAATGACTAAATTAATGAACAAAATGATGATTAAATATAATACTAGATGATAAAATTGAGACAACCAATTAAATACTAAGTCAAATACAACTAAATGTTGGTCGCATTATAAGATACTGTAAATTAGGCACTATTGATCACCGACTAAAAAATGGTCTGCATGTGAATTTTAGCCAGTTTTTTAGTAACTAATTAGCCATTTTGTACTAATGTTTTTGGTTTACATGACATATTTTAAAACTGAATAAAGCTTATTTTAATCATATTTATGTTCTTTTAATTGAACCTTGAGATTTAAAAAATTGATTGAAGTACTAAAAAAGGTCGACTATGTAATGGTATATAGGTGGGGCACAAAAAGTTTCATATATAGAGTTTTTATTATATTATGGATGACATTAGAATTCAAATAATTTATTTTTAAAATTTACTTATAATAACATACATGTTGATTGCACTAAAAGACACTTTCTACAAGCCAATATGAAACATGATTGTCGTTCGTTCCATGCTCAATCTTAAATTGATACATGATATATTTTGGTTTATTTTAAGTATCAAAATGACTTGCATCATTGTAATATTGTACTTATATCATATTATGAATAAGCCCTTGTATATGACATCAAAATAAATAAAATTGAATAAAACTTATTTCAATTTCATTTTTTTTTTTAATTGAACCTTAGGATAGGCATGTAAATTTAGGAAAATTCATATTTAATTATATATAAAATTATAGGAAACATATATCATTAATTGTTTTTCTGGTTTATTAAATTCCAATACATATTACTTAAATATCATGCTATGAATAAACTCATGTAGATGACCTCAAAATAAATAAAATTGAATAAACTTATTTGATGTTTAGAAACCATCTTTTAAAATTGAATTTAAAATTGATTTCTATCCTATTTGTGATTTTTAATTCAACCACCATATATTTTAGTTAATTTTAAGTATCAAAGTTACTTGGATCATAACTTAATATTGCACTTATTTTCTTAGTCTGTGAAACTAGGAATCAAAATTCTTATGTTTTTTAATAAAAGTTATAGTATATAGCGAAAAATTTAAACTAGCAAAGTAATTTTAAGAGATCCATAAAATTAAAAAACTAATAAACATCCACAAACAAGATTAAGACAAATCCATAAACTAAAATATTT
This sequence comes from Pinus taeda, assembly GCA_000404065.3. Taxonomy (NCBI): domain Eukaryota; kingdom Viridiplantae; phylum Streptophyta; class Pinopsida; order Pinales; family Pinaceae; genus Pinus; species Pinus taeda. Next base: position 92,599 of record APFE030184134.1, read on the forward strand.
AATGTATCAATAAACTATCCATATGAAAATATATAAAAATTACAAATATTACATGAAAATTAATAAACTGAAATAATAAGCACCCATAAGCTATCCATGTATGAAAACATACAAAGTTGGTATCACATGTGAATGTGCCATATGAAATGGGCTTGAAAGTATACAAAGTATCCACTCTAAGTACAACCAACTACTATGTGAGTTTTGCTACATAAAGCAAGTGTCATAATTGGGTACTGCAATATAACATATTCAAATTCAAACTAATTAGATCATTGTTTGTACAAAATAAATAGTATGGAAATAAATGATTTTGAATCACATTTTTAATTACACATATGAATATACGAATCTACTAACCTCACCCTTCTCGAAATGAAAGATAGATAGGATGGGGGTATGATGAATCTATGTTTGGTTCTCCCCAACCTATGGCTCAAATATTGGGGACTGCATTGATGGACTTGAATCATTAATCCCTCTGTACGCATCATCCCACTCATGTATCCACATAACTATAATTTCGACAACGCTTTGTATATGGGTTTGTGTACACAATGTTAAGGAAAAAATATAATTAGTCTATTAATTAATTAGCATGCATGTAACTTAAGAAAAAAAAATGTTGAAATCTTAGGAATAAAAAAGTCTGCCTCAACTATTCTTCTATGTGGGTGTACATAGTGGATCTCCTCCACATGGGTGACATGAGGTGGAGGAGAATCCATGGAAAGGTGTGCTAGCAGAGGATGCCTTGGCAAATCAACTGCAACATTGGATGACCTCATATGCTCATCGAAGTAGTTGGGTTGTGTCTACATGTTATCATCAACATAAATGAAATATAATACAGAGTAAATTAATATAAATAAGTGTGCAAAATTTGACAATAATGATCAAAGTTTCTATATAATATATATATATATATATGTGTGTGTGTATATATATATTTACCTGGTATGTGTCACACAACTCATGCACACTCTAAGTGTCACGAATGGCATCAACACACATACATGAATATGAAAAAAGTTGATCAATGGATAAACTCACAAGAAATCAATCATCATATAAAGGAAATGGTGGCTTACGAGGAAATGGTAGTAGTCTACTAATCTCTCCATGTAATGCATTAGGGGAATTTTGAGGTCTAAAATGGGACTCGTAAGAACAATGTACAACCAAAATAAACTTTATAAGGACCAATAGCATTCAATATGATGATGTCAACCATGGGGGATGATTCGCTATTTTTGGAGTAAAAACGTGAAAGGATTAAACAATAATAAAATAATAAAATAACTTTTTCAACTCATCTTTTGCAACTTATCTCCCTATGATTTACTCTAATTTCAGGTAGGAGTACTATTTTGATGAAAAATTTAATTCCTCATCCAAGGAGTACCCATGTTGCATACTTTCAATGAACTCTGCTACATGAAAAATTAGAAATGCATGAAAGAACATGATTTCAATCACATTTTTCATGTAGTAAGGTCCATCGAAACTATGCAACATGGGTACTCCTTGGATGAAGAATCAAATTTTTCATCAAATTATCGTCTCTTCTGAAAATTTGATTAAACCCATAGGGAGATAAGTTGAAAATATGGGTTGAAAAAATTGTTTTTTCTTTTTTCCCTCTAATTTGTTTTTTGTTAAGATTGGTAGGACTTTTCTTTCTCTATTTAAAATCAGCAAATTTATAGCAAATAGATTGGCTAGGTGGCCTCAACTTGCCCAATTGGAAACCAAGTATGTTGGCCACCTATCCTCATTCTAAGACATCAAAAAACAATAGAGTTTCAATATCTCTAGCCAAGCAATATATGTCTCTATTTCATGACCAAACTATATATATATATATCTATACTTATATTTACATGACGAAAAGTAAATGCGAACCACATATGTAAAAAAAGTAAACATCGTAAACTCACTAGCCCTTCTGATCCTCTGATGTCGATTCCATAGATTCATGATCCTTGCCAGTTGCTTCATGCATCTGAGACAATTAGATGATGCATGGAATGTGTCTTTCAATTATGTCCAGTCTAATGTCCTGCTTATGGAGTTGAAATTGAGTTTTCTGTAGATATTGTTTATAACTCGGCATATGTTCCATGGGTTTATGCAACATGATTTTCATTAGCTAGTAGAGGTATAGTGTCTGCTTGAATTATGTTATCGTTCCTATAGTATTCCTAGGGTCCAGGACAAGTTTTCTCAAATTCCTCATATCCTCCTCTGTCTCACTACCCTGCTTGATTTCCTCTTCCCATTCTTCTAGAAAATTTCGGATGCTTTCATCAGTTCCCTCTTGGTATGTCATAGTAGCTTCACTGACAGGATGCTCTACTGATTTCCTCCCTCTGTGGGGTTCTGACATGCTCAGGTCCCTAACCTCGCTAGGCTCCCAACCCCGTCTTCCACGTCCCCGTCCTCTCACTGGCCGATCCGTATTAACATTGTTCGATACCTATTCACAGGAAATATTTGTGAACTAAGAGCACTGTAACATATTATAACACTCGTTACTATCCTGACTGGAATTGTCGTTTCCCTCATTCTCCCCGTTCATTTCCTTTTTCCATTTTATAATAGTACCAGGGGCAAGAAGGGCAGAGAGTGAGTCCTTAGATAGGGCCGAACTCCATATCCCTTCTAACCTCTCACCCATCCCTCCCCATTACCTCACATACTCAAAGTGGTTGAAAATCCCAGCCCAAGGTCATTCAAGTGAGCTTAGCGTCAACCCAACAGGTTTTCCTCCATGGAGTGTAGTCCCTTTTCCCTTTTCACATTAATCCAGAACAATTCCTCTGTCGTAATCATGCCTGACATCACCCACAGGGGTCCTAGGTAGTCTCTTAGCACAATAATTTCTCCAAGTTCCCTAGAATTTTTCGTGGTTATGACAAATAGTCCATACTCCTACCCAAAATATTAGTTGACCCTTGCTACCCTCAACCTTAGATGGTAAGCTTCTACCTACCAGACCCCAGCATCCAACCCTACTCAGCCCACATTGTACAAAGTACGAGTTCTCGTTGAAATGCAATGCAAGGTCCACATAGCCAAAGGCAAGGTCAATTCTTGGCAAGCTAAAAATAAGGATGCATAGCTAGACTATTACATCTCGATGCCTCCTCCATTTCCCCCAACATTTCACCCAACTACCCTACCTAAGTATCTCCCTCTCCCCCTAGAAAAAATCAAACTAGGTCGACATTACAAAGGAGGCAAAGAGCCAAGATACATACTCGTTGCAGTTCAAAGTTTGATGATGTTGGTGTTGTCGCCTTCCCTTGTTTCCATTCCAGCTCCTTACTCGACAAGCTAAATGACAATCCATACCCATCTATCTTGCCTTAATTTCAATACAACCTACCTCTCCCTTGCCATCTCTGCCACCTTTCCCACCACCCTTGCATGTACTAATGCCAAGGGCCACTACACCCATCGCTTTGAGCATGTGGGGGACGGTGATACGTAAATCAACCATACACTTCATTACTGCCTACAGGCACTTCCATTTTCTTGGCTTTTCCTATAGTCATGATATAGTATTTTCACCAGTGTTTTGAATCTCTCATCCCAGGGTTAGACTGACCATAATTTTTCCATCGGGCATTTTTTTTTATTGCATCCCATGTTTGCAAGAAAATATGTCCCTTTATTCCCTTCTCATCTTACATGTCGTATCATTATATATTTTCCCTCTAAACATTGATGATGCAATCTAATATTATTTTATTATTTCTACTATTATTTTATAATTTCCTTCGTAGGCCCATTTGAGACCTCAAAATTCCCCTAATGGAAACACACACATTGACCAATGACGTCTGCATGCTATTTGCGATGGTATTCCTAGTCTCAGGACTGAGTTGTGATGACTCTAACTCTATTAGCAATAGCATTCTTTGCGATGGTAGTGGAAATAACCTCAGAGGTGGGGGTACATGCCCAATGCCGCTACAAGCCCCCTCATGATCATATGTACATCCCTAGCCAGGTCCATAATAATGGGATATGGTACTAGTGTAATCTAGCTTCATATGTAACATGAAATCTGCATATATATGCTTGGAAACGACCTAGTCAGGGTGGGTGAATTGGCCCCAGGCTCCAATGAATCAATCATAGAAAAAATGGGCTACATCAACATTCTTAATATATTTGAGTGTAATCAGACATTTATGTCTAGTAAGGTTATCCAAAGGGATGTCAAACAACTCCCCACGAGCATTATTGTTCTTGCTGTCCTCTTTCACCACCTCCCAGGTATGTGGGCCCTTAACCTCATGCATCTTAATCCTCTATATGGAATGTAGGAGGCGAATTTGTGGGCCCAACCTCGAGTATGTCTCGATCAACCTATTGATGCTTTCCAACACCAAAGACAAACTAAGCCTAGTAGGTGAATTAGAAGGGATGTTATACAAATCTCTCATGATCCGCATATGCTTGGCCATCACATCCTCCTTTTCATATTACATATAATACATATAATCTAATCCAAGAAAAAAATGTCAACTAAACTATTACATATAATACATGTAAACTAATCGAAGAAAAAAATGTTTTCTTTCAAAAAACATTGAAAAAAAACCATTTCTAAAGTCATATAGAATAATCTAGCGTGAATTCCTAAACTTTAGAGTCCAATTTTTTATAATTTATCAAACAAAGTATTGAGCTCCTTGTGAACATAATTGAAAGAAGTGATGAAATCTACCTTCACACTTTTTCCCATTTCTAAATAACGCATTTTATTCATAGGGCATAAATATGTAAATATATATGTCAAAAATTGAAATAAACCTATTTGCAAAACTAATAAATTTTGATGCCAACCAAATACCCCAATCAACTTTAAGTTATTATAATATTTGACTTTCACACATGGCATGTATTAGGTGAAAGAACATGAAGACAATGTTTCTTATACAACACACTACATAATGTAACAATATGGTAGAAACTAGAAAAGATAAAAAATGCTTTTATTCACTCTAAATCACTTTTCATGATGGATTTAATGTATCTATCAATGATCCATTATTGAAACTTGAACTTATATGTATATTTGTATAATTATATAGTTAAATGTTATATATGTGTGTGTGTGTGTGTTTAATAGTTGTACTATGTTAAATGTTATAGTTATGTCGTAGATGTTACACTGTGCTATATATAATGTTATGTTAAATTGTTATAGAATTATATTATGTTATTTATATAAAACTATAATATATAGCTATGTGATGTTTTTCCCCAACGAAAAATCATAAATTTCATTATATGTATCAAAATTACATGTTGTAGATGCTTCATAAGAAGCATATATCAAAATATGGTGGCAAGCCATATACAGAGAAAGAGTTTGTTACATATATGTAACCTAATATTCCACAATAAATATGCAAGAGATAATGGTGCACAAATAGATTGTTGGTTGAACCAATTAATGATGAGTTTTGAATCTCCAAATATATCAAGGTTCTTGCATCCTTTCTCTAATTAATATAGGAGAAGGTGTCTGAGACTAGTAATTTCTGCATAGTTATTGGTGACTCTTCTTAGACCCATTCATAATTTGAAGTGATGTTCCTCATGGAGATAAAATATCGCACCACTTCCACAACCATCATGCTGAGAAGATCCATCGAAATATGCCCACAAGGTTTTTATGTCAATGGTCTCTATAATGATGGTCTTGTTGGTACGTTTGGGGTCATCCTCATGAATCATATGATATAGAGTAGAAATGTGAGCAGAGGAGATGGTCCAGTTGGGGCTATTCCCATGGAAGATAAGCATATTCTTACAAATCTAGATACCCCAACAAACTAGTAGTGGGAGGTTCTAAAGCTTAGAGGGGTGTTCTTGGATCCACCACATTTCCTAGGCTATTAAGATCATTTTTCCTATCCAGGTTATGTTGATATTCAATAAATGTAGAAGGTGGTGCCAGAATGCGATAGTAGAGGGGAAACAAAGGAAGAGATGATCAATGCTTTCTTCAAAAATCCTACAAAGAGCACACCAGGAGGGACCTTGAACATACCATCTCTGAAGATTGTCTCCTCTGGGTGCTTTCTTATGCAAAATACACCAAATGGAATGCTTGGCCGTAGGAGGGATTTTTAGTTTCCATAGGGGACGCTACCACCACACCACAACATGAGGTTTGTGATCTACATATATGATGGGATAGCCATCCTTTGGGGTACACATTCCATGCTCTGAGATGACCCATATAAGCTCATCATTCTTGTTAAGTATTATAACATGTGATTTTAATAATGCACTGATATAGCTTACCCATTCCTGATGCCATTCCATCTAAGGGATGTCAACATCAAGTGTTGATTTCTAGCCTTATGAAAATATAGAAGTATTGTCAAGGTCAAAATGGGATCATGTATTTTTATGCCCACTTGTTCAAAAAATTTGATGAGACCAAGTGGGAGGGAGTTCACATTGCCACAACCTAAACAAGGATCCATCCCAATACAAACTTGCTTGCCCAAACCAATTCTCCATGCTAATTAATTTCTAATGTGCTCAATAGAGTTAAGAATGACACACCAAATCGTGGATATAACTACCTTATTCCCATGAAGTCTCCTGATCCATTCGATGGGGTGGAAAGGACCGATATATTTCCTAGTGACCACCTTGGTACATAAATTGTCCGTTATAACGATTTGCTAGCCCGATTTTGTAGAAAGTGCTTTGGAGAAACATGGGACATATTTTAATCCCCAACCTCCCTATTTCTTTTGCAAGGAAATAAGATCCCATCTGGTTCAAACAAAGGTGTGTCCTTCCTTGGATCCTTTCCATAGGAATCTACAACAAATCTGTTGAATTCTATAGAGTATCCCTTTGGGGATAAAAGCTAGTGACATCTAGTGTACCAGGGTCGCCTCTAAGAATGATTTGATTAGGACAAGGTGACCTGCACTTGAGAGCCATCTATGCTGCCAAATATTAGGCCTTTTTCAATTTTGGCCACAAGCCAAGACTAATCAACAATTTTTTGTTTATTGGGCTTGAGCCGAAAACCTGAATATTTGAAGCCATATTCAAATTCTGGGGGGGGAGGGAAAAATATATTTCATGTTGTTAGCAACCTATAGATGAAAAAGTGTGTTTCAAATGATTGCACTTCATACCAATGTCTTTATAGAATAGATTGAGTGTATAATTGAAGACCGTGGAGTTGATGATAGAACCATTCAAGAAGATGATAACATTGTCAACAAAAAGGTGATGTGATATAATACAGTTGTCAGCTATTTTGATTCCCTTTAATATCCCATTGTCCTTTTCATTAACTAGTATTTTACTGAGGGCTTCCATTACCAATAAGAAAAGTAGGGGCGATAAAGGGTAACCTTGCCTGATTCCATACTCAACATGAAAGAAGTTAGATGTTGAACCATTAATATGAAGACTATATGACACAATTTTAATACAACACATGATCGATTTGTTGACACACATAGGGAAACCTAGATGTGATAGAAGCATATGAATATATAACGAGTTTGTCCTATCGAAAGCCTTTACAAGGCCAATATTAAGAATCACGCCCTTTATATTCTTATTATGCATGAAATGTATCCCTTCATGTGCAATGCCAATTGCACCATGAATCTGACGATTGTCTCAAAATGCAAATTGTTCCTATGAGATATGATGAGAAAGAATAAGTTTAATCTAGTTAGCAACGATTTCGGAGATAATATTATATACACATTTACAGAGGGAGACACATCTGTAGTTGTTGAAGGTGTGAGGTAGATCAGATTTGGGAATGAGGGTGATGAAGGTTGAGTTAAATGCATCATACATATGACCATTTTTCCTAGATTCTTCGATCACTCGAAAAAGATCTTGACCAAGTAATTCAAAGAAGGATAGATAAAACTCAACTGGCCAACCATCTGGGCCCGAGATCTTGTCCTTACTAAATGATTTGAGCATACCTTATAACTCCCCCATCGATACAGGTTTGTTCAGGTCCTTCGCTACATAATCATCAAGAAATATTGGAAATAGACCAACAATTTTAATAATTTCCACTGGGGTAGCTTCCTGTGGGGCTTTGAAAATTCTACTAAATGGGAAGTGCCCAAAGTAGCCATTTGATTGAAAGAAGAAACAATATGTACATCCTCATTTTTTAGAGACCAAATGGGGTTGATGGCCTTTCATCCTTTACCAAATTGTTGATAGAATTTGGTGTTATCATCTCTGGCTTGTAGCCAAGTAGCTCTTCTCTTGAACCTCTAGGTCTCTTCTCTTTCCTTAAGGATACTAAATATGTTTAATTCCAACTTAATGTCCCGATATTTAGATTCAATTGATGAGAAGAATCCACTATTAGGATCTTCAAGTCTAGCTAATTCCTCTTCGATAGATTTAAGAGTAATATCGTATTGTTTCACTTAAAATTGGCCCATTCAATCGTTTTCTTTTTGGGTCACATGAGTTTATTTGCAAATAAGGTTGTTGCAGTATGATTAGGGGAAGGTACATCAACTAGCCAAGTGTCTTTAACAAGATTAATATAGGTCTCATCTGATAGCCAAATCGAGTTAAATTTGAAGGGAGATTTAGGCTTTGATGAGATGCATGAGATGTCTAAATGTATTTGGGAGTGATAAGATATTCCTCCCGAACCAACCCATTTCTTGCACAATACCAATTTATCAAGGATGGATTCTTTAATAAGAAATCGATACAGCCTCTTGACAAGCATGGCATTCTTGTTTCTCCTGTTACTCCAGGTAGGTTGAAGGCAAGCCATCGTGATATCGATCAATTCATGATGATCCAACAAGGGGCCAATCATCTACGAGAGTGTTTCCGCCTATACATGGGATCCCTAAGATTCCGCAATATCAATAAAAAAGTGAAGATCTCCTCCTAGAATGATGTTATTATATTGCATAAATGAGGAATTCAACATTACCTTGCGGAATGCCATTTTATTGTTGCAGAGTCCATAGATGTTCATTATTCGTAGTTTCATCCCGATCTATTAAGATAAAACATCTACTACCAGTACTCCTTCCCTTCAGCATACATTAAGGAGCCTCAAAACTCTAGGGTTGATGCCAATAACGATACACCCAGATCGACCATGAGCATCGAGCTCATGGAGGGTCTTGCCTGGTAGAAATGATGCCATGACAGGCATAATATGATCACAAACACCAAGTGTTTCCTATAATAAAATATCATCTACCCTCTCATCATCTAGGAGTCTCCTAGGGGCTAGACGTTTACTCGGGCTAGCTAACCCGCGATAGGTGAAGGAGAGACACTTCATGAGGGTGTCGAATAAGGGGTATTTCTTGCTCTAAGAACCCCTACAATGGATATTTGTTTGCCTTTGGCAACGTCGACTCAAATCTTATGGATGGATTTGGACATGATGGAATGTCTACGAAGGGAAGATTTAGGGATGTTCAGGATCTTCTCGAGGAAGGACGTACCCAATCCACTATCGAACGATGCAGAGGATTTGGCCTGAGATCACAGGTTATATCAACTATGTGATGTTATTAGTTAAATATATATAGTTTAATTTTATATATATAGTTATGGAACTAATAATTATTGTTATGTTACATGAATAATATATCTATCTAATCTATATATATAGTATATATATATATAGATTAGAGTATATTGTGTGTGCACAAATTAATAACTTATGTTGTGCTAAATATGTTATAGAACTATGTGATGTTATGTTAAATAACCTTATTTTAATGTGAAGTGTTTAAGAAACAATGTTATATTATTGAACAATTATATATAACGATACTATAATATATAGTTATGTGAGTTATACTTAAATATAGTTATGTTATACTTATTTAATATATCAATAAATATAATGTAAGTTATGTTTTTGGTATATAGTTACTGAATGTTATATAGCTTTAGTTTATATATTACATATATATAGATATACATATGATAGTATATAATATATATATATATATATATATATATATTATATCATATAATATATATATATTATATATATATAATATAATATATGATTTAAAATCAGAATAACAATTCTCTAATTTTAATTTTTGAATGATTTAAAAATTAAAAATTTTATTTAAGTAAGTATTTTTTTAGAACTAACGTACTATATTTTTATTAAAAAATATAAAATATAAAATTAATTAACATTTAAAATATTAAAATAAAATAAAAATTATTATTTGATAAATAGAGGTTCACCATGAACAACCATATTCGTCATGTCAATCTCAAGCTCCTATCTTATTTATTTATTGGTTATAGTTTGGTTCTTTTCTATTTTGGAGTTTTGTGTCGTATATTTTTGTTCAAGTTTGTTCAAAATTAAAAATTCATTTTTGTTGGACACCTAATCCTACATGGGTTAGTGTGGAAGCCGAATGGACAAAAGGAGTCCAAGGGACCTTGGGATGTGAATCCCAACGGTCACATAATGTACTATAAATGTATATCATTTGTCAATAAAAGTGTGTTGCATCTTTTATCTTTCATATCTCTCTCGCTCCCCATGTGTGTTTAACATGGTATCAGAGCAAGCGTATTCCTGCCCTGCATAATTTCTTTGAACCATTTGTTTTATGGTTTCTGCCATCACTTATGAATGAATGTTTTCTCAGCTAGAATTTAGTTGCCCCATTGCATGAATTGCATTCACCTGATTACTTTGTCCTGTCTGACAATTCAGCTCTCTCACTGATTCATAAAACGCCTCTGACTGTTCAGCTCTCTCACTGATTCATAAACGTCTTTGACATAAACATTTCCGACTTTTCAACTCTCTCACTGATTCATAAACGTCTCTGACCTCGTAACTGCATCTGTTGCATACTATGTCAATGCAGATTCCTAGCATCTCCAGCTCGCTGTAGGTTCCTTCGAGCAGAACCAACGACTCCCACCTCACTTTCATGCGGAAGTATGTCCACAAACTATTGTTGATGGTCTCATGTTGTTTGCAGAATGCATACAATGTAATACTCAAATACCTTCTGTGGCAAAGCAGAAGCGTGGTGCAGCTGTTGTGGCGTAGCGGAAGCGCTCTCTTGCGAATCAAAAGTTTTGCAGCTGTTCTATTCCAAAGTTTTGCAGCTGTTGGTATCACATTCCAAGTTGATTCTTTTCCTTTTGCCTTGTTCAAGGTCTAAATAATACAGTAATATTAAAATTGTTTGAATACTCCATGATTAAATTGAAAATTGCAGCTCTGTGTTGAACGTTTTGGAGGATTTAATGCTGCTGTTAATATGAACTGTGGGTTTTGGCTCCATGGACACTAATTTTGGCTAAGTGAATCTCTGAAATTTCTATAATATTAATTTGAAAAGGAAAGGGTTGTTTACAGCTGTTCAGTGATTCTTTATCTATGTTCAAAAGCTCGTCCACTGCGTGAAGGATATGGAATCCGTCCATTGCGTGGAAGATATGGAATCTGTATGAGAAGGAAAGGGTTGTCAAACTGTCGTCGCCATGGGTGAACGCCCAAGTGGACTTGGTGTGGTCCGTGGTGAGCCGCTTCGACAAGCCGCTGACATACAAGCACTTCATACAGAGCTGCTGTTTAAATTAATTTGAACACTGCTTTAAATAAATCACAGTGGAAGTGTTGGGTGAATAATGTCAATGTACAGTTTCTTTATATCATTTAAATCATTTTGGTATAATTACAGCATGTTGCATTGTATAGTTAAAGCGTTGAAGTGATATCATTTTTATCACTTTGTGTGGTATACACATTGATGTTGTGCTATACACAGAGACCCAGCTGTGTGCGGTATACACATTTGATGTTGCTTCATTCTTCGGTATCCGACATTGTGGACCCCCGCTTCAAAGGAACTGCACTAATCATGATTTAGAGTGGCGCAATGATAGCGTTTCTCCCTCTCGCCATCGACTCTATAAGGCCTCTCCCATACATTGTGTAATACACAACACATATTCGAATGATGGCTCCTACACACAGGTGGTAAATCCGCCTTCCGATGCAGTTTTGTGCCACTATTTTCATATATCTACGTTTCGTGCGCGACAGTGCTCTAATATCGCTGGTCCACAGTCGAACTCTAATACCACTGGTATAACATTATTCATATACATTGTTTTATTGTTTCATATACATTGTTCCATATACGTTGATCAATATACATTGTTCATCAGTGTCGACTCTCGTTCAATCATTGACCGGACTCTTGTCATACTCCCACACCACCGATTCGACTCCGCTACTGCTGGTATACCCCGTGGTGCAACAGGAGATATACCACCATTCCACTATACTACATATGTTGAATCCACTGGTAACAACTTTCCATACATCGCTATACCACCTCTGGCCAAGTCCTATCTCCTGGCGTTATGGTTGATAGTAATACATTGATGGTATTCTTCATGAATATCTCTTTCGCTGAAGGAACAAACCTGGTTTTTTGATAATTTGGAGATACAGTTGTTCAACTGAGCAGGCCTTAATCAGAATATGAAGATGCTGCTTTTCAACTCTTGATATGTAAATACCTTTGTTTTTTTTCTTCTAAAAAAAAAAAAAACGAGTATCAAAGTATAAGTGATGGGATATCTTCCTTTCTTAATGTTGTCTGTGGAGTCCACTTCGAAAAGTTGAGAGGGATCTGAAGTAGTTTGGACCTTCCAGTTTTGAGCTGCCCTAGAAATTGTTCTACACAGGTTCTTGCATGCTCCAATGAAGTAGCCTTCTTTCATTTTTATTTAAAATCAGTATTTGCAGCATCAGGTTCATAGATTTGTTAACTATTCTTAAGAGGGGCAAGTTTCTAAGAAGGTTATTTCAGGGTGCTTCGTTCCTGTATTTGGGGAGGTTATTGACATGATTTGGAGCGGGACTCATCTCCTTCACTGTGATTGCTTCAATATCCAGAGTGGAAAAGTAGGCTTCCATGTCTGTTGCTTCAAACTTTGACTCTCACTGAACCGTACAACATTTTTTGAGTAGCTTCAGCTTCAGCTTCTTTGTGAAAATCAACAACTTTCTCTTCAACTTAATCTTTTATGGCTTCCTTCCAAGTCTTATTAGCCAGACATTCTTGATGTATATTATTGGAAAGAATACAAGTCAGGAACTCAGATAATCCTCGGCTTTCCATTAAAGCGGGTAAACATGGATTTCTGTTGTCGAAGAGTAATAAACCATTCGACGACAGTCTAATATCTTATGGGCCAGTTTCTCTAGCCATTCACATTAGTCTGTATAATTTTCATAGTTTCAAGATATCTCTGGTTGGTTTTTTCCCTTTAAGCTACAGGACTTTCTTGTGTAACTTGAAGATATTTAGAAACTGACATTTTTCTATGGGATTTTGGAGGTTTTTTAAGGTGTAGAAAAATGGATAAGCTTGAAAGAATATTAGAGTTATTGAGAACTCTAATCGTATCCGCTGCTGACAGCGCAATCATAATTAATAAAGACATTATTGCTAACATTCAAAAATGTATACAAAATGCACAAGAAAAGATAGAGTTTTTGCAGCTTGAGACAAAGCTACAGCAGGAAGAATTACACAAGTGGAGTCATCATTCTGAACCTGTTTCTGTTCAGAATATTGAAACAGACTCCCATAAACAGTAAGTCAATAATGTTACTATTCATTCAAATAAAGCAGCAATTGTACATGTAGATGCAAAAACTCATTCTGCACTTCCCAAGCCCATCATCAGACCTTGGGAACAGCTTATCCACAACAAGCACAAAACTGGTCTTGGATATGACAAGGAATTGTCCTTTCATATTCTAGACTATGCCAAGCCCATTCAGTTTCAGAGTGCTGGATTTATTCATGACAGTTCACCTGCTCCTCAAGACAGTTCAACTCCAGCTGTTCCAGACTCTACCTCTCTTCCACAGCAACAACAACAACAGATCATGAAATGCCAACACTGTGACCGAGTTGGCCATCTAAAAGATCATTTTTTTGATCTTCATCCATGTAACCACTGTCATAAAACCAGTCATTCTTCACACAGATGCTTCAGAAACAATCGTCCTGTAAGAACAAAGATTCATCTAGGATGGATCGCTTCTTGGCAATGGGCATCAACAGCCAGGAAGATATTCCAAACACATGTCAGAACTTGTTCCAGAGTATTGAAAAGTCTTGCAGCCGAGTTTTCTCTGTCATCTCACCTTGTATCTAACAAGGGGGGAAATGATGGTCATCTACAAGCTTCAAAGCCCCGTCAAGCAAGCCTGAGCCACAACCTGCCACACCAGTTTCAGAGTTGTAGCCAGAGACAAAGATACCCCTGAACATGCCTTCAGTTGGCAATCTGGGACACTTCCTCTAGCAGAAGACTTCAACTTCTTTCCAATCTTGGAAGAGTTCCGGGAACAAAATTGAGAACACTTCCTCTAGCAGAAGACTCCATCTTCTTGCCAATTTTGGAAGAGTTCTAGGAATTGCATTAAGCATTCCAGAGTTGTTGGTCATCCTTAAACCATCACAAGTTGAAACTTCCCTTTTCAGGTTGAAGTTTCACCTTTTATGCAGGGTGAGACCTCCCTTTTATGGTTTAAGGTTTCCCTCTTTAAAACAATAGGATCACTTCCTCTAGCAGAAAACTTCAGTTTCTTGCCAGTTTTGGAAGAGTTCCGAGAACTGCACGAAGCGTTCCAGTGTTGGTGGCCATCCTTAAACCACCACCCTTTATACCAACATTTCAAAGAGCACATTCAGCCTAGTGCTGCCATGCATTTTTGCACATTTTGTATTTCAAATCTCTTCTTGGACTCATACATAACCCTTCGGATTAAGGGGGGGAATGTTGGACACCTAATCCTAAATGGGTTAGTGTGGAAGCCGAATGGACAAAAGGAGTCCAAGGGACTTTGGGATGTGAATCCCAACGGTCACATAATGTACTATAAATGTATATCATTTGTCAATAAAAGTGTGTTGCATGTTTTATCTTTCATATCTCTCTCGCTCCCCATGTGTGTTTAACAATTTTAAATAACAATTTTCTTTTATTTATTTTTATTAAATTCCTAATGAAAAATATTAAAACCTAAAATAATTATAAAATAATGTTTTTACCATTCAAATCAAAAAACATTCACAATAAACGTGCCACCAAATTACAAGTAAGAAAAATATTTTAAACCTAAATTATAGTTATTCTGGTGGTTTCGAAGCATTTTCTTGGTGTTTTTTTGTGACTTTCTAGGTTGCTTTTATGGTTTTCAAGGATTGTTTTGTTGTTTTATAAGTTGTTTTAGTTACTTTGGAGGGTTTTTTTATTGGTTTTTTGTGGTTTTCATGTTTTTCTATGGTAATTTGTTTTTTCAAAATAATTTTAGTGTTGTAAAAAATAAAAAATAAAAAAAGCAGTAAGGATAGGAAATCTACCTTCGCTTGAGATTCTAAGACATTGGCGGGTTTATCGACGAGGTTCATGGGTTCCTCTATGCTCCAATTGCTTGATTGAGCTTCAATACCTCAACCAAGCTCCTATTTATCCCACGATCTTTCAAAAAATGATGTGCGCAGACTGTGGCCAAGTGTTTTAATAGGAAATAAGGGCTCGATTGGGCCCTAAAGCTTAACCGAGAGTTGGAACTGGATCGAGCCATAATGCTTGATTAAGGGTTTGTCTTAAGCCCTTGATCAAGATATTTTTTAAGTGCTCAAGGAGCTCAATCGAGCACATAAAAATGACTCGATTGAGTGCTTAAAAATTCTCCATTAAGCCCTCTCTTTTCACCTAAACACGCCATCCCTTACCAAAAAGTGTAACCCAACTACATGATTTTACTAAAAGATGTTGTGTTATGACTTTGAAATCATCTACAGAAAAGGGAAGAAAAATGTTGTTGTAGATGCACCCTCAAGAAGGGATGAGGATGTGGAACCATTGCTCTGTTCCATTTCTATTATCCAACCTAATAAGATAACTAGAACAAGGGATGAATGAAAGAATGACTGTTATGCACTTAACTTGTGAGGA
Organism: Pinus taeda; assembly: GCA_000404065.3. Taxonomy (NCBI): domain Eukaryota; kingdom Viridiplantae; phylum Streptophyta; class Pinopsida; order Pinales; family Pinaceae; genus Pinus; species Pinus taeda. The sequence goes on from APFE030184134.1 coordinate 108,658, forward strand.
AACTATAATGTCATAAATACGAAACAATATAGCTTGAAACACATAAATATCAGATGAAATGAGACAAGCTATAAATATATTTAATAACTTAGAAATGTAATACAATGTTCACTTTCCACTTCAAGGGGGGAACCTCCAATAGAGCAGAGCTTAGTTACAATCAGACTCAATGATTCTTCCTTTACTATCTAAGACTATTTATAGCTTGATGACATCCAAAACCCTACCTACTAGTTGTCACTTACATAACATAGGTTAGCCAGTTTATCTATTAAATATGATATGTTTATAACTAATTGTGGTCCCTTTTTTGTAATGTAGGCCAACCACTTACAATTATCATTAATGTGGATAACCACTTACTAAATAACTAACTATGACTCTAATTAGGACCCTTGGGATTATTACATAAATAAGGGTTAGATTTGGACCCTAACATGCCCTCCCCCATCAAAAGAAATTGTGTCCTAAATGTTGAAGCTGCATAAACTACTTAAGAATATTGGATCATTCCCATGCCGCATATTTTAGAGAGTTGTATTTCCACTTGATGAAGAATTCCTTGATCAAGCATCAATGTAGATGCCTTTCACAAGTATCTAGGACCTATTCTGGCTGGAACCAAAGTGAGTATTCCGCATCCAATTTTGGAAGACTTGTTTGAACCCTACAATTATTGCCCACAGCTTTCTTGAGACATGATCCATTGAAGACCAGGTGGATTTTTGAAGTAGTTGGTAAAGCTAGTTTGTAAGCGACTTCTATAATATATTAAAGTACCTGATAATCCGCATAGAATTTTTTTGCTAGTTTATGGAATCCCTTTTCTTTGTGAGAGGTCTCCTTATATTGTTGGCCTCGTAGCAAAACCTAGTCACCTACTTTAAATGACTGCTAAGAATGATGTTGGTTAGTGGGTTGCTTCATTTTGTTCTGAGCTTGATGTAGATTATCTTTGAGATGAGCAATCATGGTGGCATGGTTCTCTGGGAGTTGATCAAATGCATGAAATTTGAAACATCCAAGGATATAAGAAAATGGTGAAGGTGTAATTTGACCCTACACTACCTCATACAACATCATCTTGGTGGCTTCATGATAATTAGTATCATACCACTATTTATATCAAGGTAGCCACTACATCAATTGATGCTTCTTTTCTGAAGTGAAGCACTACAGATAGGTATCCAAACATTTGTTGACTACTTTCGTTTTACCATATGTTTGGGGATGATAGGTAGTACTCAGTTGGAGTTGAGTGCCATGGAGATTGAAAAGTTCTTTCGAAAAGTGTCTTGTGAAAGTGGGGTCTTGATCAGACACAATGGAAGTCAGAATTCCATGCAATTTGAAGATTTGGTATATGAAAAATTGAGCCACCAATGTAGGCGCTGATTATATTGTGACCTGTTAGACTCCTATATATAGGAAGGAGGTCTTGTCATTTTTATCTTGCAAGAATTGTTCATTTGTGTCATGTAAAGCAGGTTTCCCCCTCAAAGAGGCTGATTTTGAAGTCGTTTATCTATATTTTCTTCTATTTTGTTAGCTAGTTGCATAACATTTGGTATCAGAGCAACCTAAAAGCTCTAGCATGACTCATGAAGAAGAGGAAGAAATGAAACATGATATATCAAAATTACCAAATTTCACTCTCACAAAAAGTAACAAAAGCTAGGATGGATGGTTTAAGGAAATCCGTCGAAGCCAAGATGAATGGCATGGAAGCTAAGATTGATGGCATAGAAGCTAAGATGGATGTTTTAGAAGTAAACATTGAAAATTTGAAGAGATACATGGAACTTTTGAAAGGAGGTATTTCAAAGTTGCTACAATAAATGCTTCCTAGTGGTGAAAAGGTAGTAGAGGAAACTCATTGTGAGAACAAAGGAAATGTTATTCATGATTTCATAGACTCTAGTGTTGGATTGAAGACCCACCATGTTCCAAATATTGATATGAGGAAGTTTGATGGCAAGGCTCCCATAACATGGATATTACATATGGAGCAATATTTCGATCTACATAATTTGGAAAACACACAAAAGGTACGCATTGCAACATTATATTTGGAACCCAATCAATTTGTATGGTATTGATGGATTTTCTCTCATGATCATATTGTCACTTGGGCACCTTTTACAAAAGAAATTATAGCACATTATTGGGAGACAAAAAGAAACACCTTTTTAGCTAATTGATAAATCTCAAACAAAACAGTTCAATGGTGGAGCAGATTGAGGACTTCCAAAAATTGAATATAAGGGTAAAAGTTACTCCAAAGGAGCATAGGATTGATGTGTTCATAGGGACATTAAAGGATAGCATCCAAAATGAAGTGTGCCTTTGGGAACTTGATTCACTGGAGAAGGCATTTTGGTTGGCAAGAAAAATTGAAAGAAAAATTATGTCAACAAGGAAGCCTACCAATCACAACTATAAAGATGAAAGTGGTTTTGCCCCTATCCTTCCACAACCTACAAGGCTGACACCACAACAATTGGAAAAACATAATGAAAGATCTTTGTTACCGCTATGATAGAAAATACACTAAAGGTCATAAGTGTGCCGAGAAGAAATTATTTTACATAGATTGAGAAGAGGAAGAAGAAAAGGAACATGAAATATCAAAAGAGGAGGATATACACCAGGAACAAACCCTAGAGAAAGAAGAAATGAATTCAACCATATCTTGTAATGCATTGTCCGGAATTACCACTCCTCAAACTATCAGGAAGGACATATCAAGAAGAAAAAGGTAATAGTGTTGACTGATTCGAGAAATACCCATAATTTTATTCATTGTAAGATAGTGAAGGAATTTAATTGCTTCCTGTATCCATCACTAGAGTATCAAGTGATGGTTTCAAATGGAGGAACCATAAATTTCTATGGAAATTCCATGGGATAATATGTGTTGAATATTCCAATGCTTTCCATTCCAATGGGTGGTGGTGATGTTGTACTAGGAGTCCAATGGCTACAATCGTTGGGTACGATAGCTTTTAACTTTCAAGAATGTTCCTTGAAATTTTATTCAGAAGGAAAGTAAGTTGAATTAAGGGGTATCATAGGGAAACTAGGAAAGATAATCATCCCTAACGACATGACAAAGCTTCTAAAGAAAGAACAACATGGCATACTTTAACAATTATGTTCGCTATAGGTTCCCACATCGAAATTATCTATTTCTCCAAATCGCCAAAAATTCTTGGACAATCATTCCAAGGTGTTCAAGACTCCCAAAGGCCTCTCACCTATTCATGACTATGATCATTCTATCAACTTGATTCTAGGTATTGTTCCTGCAAACATCAGGCCTTACAACTATCCCTATGCCCAAAAGAGTGAAATTGAATGTATGGTTGCAGAAATGCTAGATGTTGGTATAATTCAACCTAGTCAAAGTTCTTCTCTGCTCCAGTAGTATTGGTGCACAAGAAGGATGGATCATGGTGCATTTGTATGGATTATAGGGAGCTCAACAGGATCACATTAAAGATAAATTTCCCATTCTTGTCATTGATGAATTATTGGATGAATTTCATGGACCAATTTACTTCACCAATTTCGACCTTCATTGAGGATATCATCAAATCATAATGAAGGCTGAAGACATTCTGAAAACAACATTTAGAACTCATGAGGGTCATTAAAAACTTTTGTTCATGCCTTTTGGCCTTAACAATGCACCTTCAACATTTCAAGGTTTGATGAATTCCATTTTCAAACCCTTCCTTAGAAAATTTTTGTTACAGTTTTTTGATGATATACTAATCTACAGCAAGTCTTGGAAGGATCATGTTCAAGATGTTGATAGAGTGCTCAAACTATTGGATCAAAAACAATTTTATGCAAAAACCTCCAAATGTTTCTTTGGAGTACAAGAGGTGGAATATTTGGGTCATATTGTATCTCATGAAGGTGTTAAAGTAGACCCTATCAAAATTAAAGCCATTAAAGAATGGAAAATCCCCACATCAATAAAGCATCTACAAGGATTTCTTAGATTGACAAGGTATTATCACAAGTTTGTTAAGAATTATGGGAAAATAGCACCACCTCTAATAACATCACTGAAGAAGGATGCATTTTCTTGGACTCTAGAAGCAACGAAAGCCTTTGAACATCTTAAAACGACAATGTGCCAAGCACTAGTCTTAGCTATGCTAGACTTAACAAAAACCTTTATTCTTGAATGTGATGCCTTAGGAAATGGAATTTGTGTTGTTTTAATGCAAGAAGAAAGACCCATTGCTTTGGAAAGTCATCCTATCAAAGGAAAATATTTACACAAAGAGATTTATGAGAAGGAAATTTTGGCAATACTACATGCACTTAATAAATGGAGACCCTACCCAATGGGAAGACACTTCAAGGTAAAAGTAGATCATGATAGTCTTAAATATTTTTTAGAAAAAATATTATACTCATAAGAGCAGCAAAAATGGGTCACAAAGATGTTGGGTTATGACTTTCACATAATCTACAAGAAAAGGAAGCAAAATGTTGTTGCAAACGAACTCTCAAGAAAGGATGAGGATGTGGAAGCATTGCTTGTGCCATTTCTATTGTCCAACCAAATTGGATAAATGAAGTAAGGCATGACTGGAAGAATGACGAAGAAGTGTGGGAACTCATTCAAAATATGCAACAAGATCCCAGCACATATAATACATTTAGCTGGAAAAATGATTCGCTATGGTACAAATATCGCTTATACCTTTATAAGAATTCCCAACACAAACAAAAGATTATTCTGGAATTGCACACTGTCCCTTAGGAGGGCATTCGGGATTTTTAAAAACCTACCACAAGGTTAAGAAGAAATTTTTTTGGGATGGCCTTAAATCTGATATTCAAAAGTTTGTGGCAGAATGTTTAGTGTTCCAACAAAATAAAGTTCAGACAATTAAGACCCTAGGTCTATTACAACATTTATCCATTCCAAGTCAACATTGGGAGGAGGTTTCAATGGATTTTATCATAGGTTTACCCAAGTCCGAAGGAAAGAGTGTCATCATGGTGGTAGTTGATAGACTTACAGAGTATGCAAACTTTTGTGCATTATCTCATCCATTTAAAGCCAATACAGTTTCTGCTGAATTTATGGAAACAATTCAAAAGCTACATGGAAACCCAAAGATTATTGTAAGTGACAAAGATCCTATTTTCACTAGAAATTTTTGGAGAGAAATATTTTCTTGTATTGGTACTCAGTTAGCTCATAGCTCATCTTATCATCCTCAATCTGATGAGCAAACCGAGATAGTGAAAAAATGTTTCGAAGGATATCTTTGTTGCTTTGTATCTAATAAATAGACATAATGGGTCAAATGGTTGCCTTTGGCTGAATGGTGGTATAACACTTCCTTCCATACTGCAACAAAAGTGACCCCACTTATGGCACTTTATGGATATAATCTACCGTACATCATATAATATTTAAGAGAAAATTATAAGGTTCAAGCAGTGGAAGATCACATCGAGCATCACCAAAAAGTTCTCCAACTTTTAAAGGGTAACCTAACTTTGGCATAGAATATAATGAAACAACAAGCAGATGGACATCGCAAAAAAAGAAGTTTTGATGTAGGTGACTAGGTATTTCTATGACTACAACCATACAAACAAATATCCCTCAAGCAAGCTAAGAAGAATAATAAATTATCACCAAAGTATTATGGTTTGTACAAGGTGTTGCAAAAGATTGGTACTATGGCATACAAATTGGAACTTCCTACATCGTCTTGAGTGCACCCAGTTTTCCATGTTTCATGCTTAAAGAAGGTTATAGGTGACAAGCTCCCAGTTCAAACAATATTTTCATAACTTGATAAGGAAGGAAAAATCATATTGGAACCTAAAGAAGTCACTGAAGCAAGAACTTGATAGCTACAAAATTGATAAATTTTAGAGTATCTCATCAAGTGGAAGAACTTACCCATTGAATATTCCACATTGGAGGATGAGAATTTTATGCAAAAGCATCTAGAACTACTCAAGCATTGAGGACAACACTTTTTTGAAGGAGAGGGGCATGTTAAGTTCTCGTAATACTAGAGCATTCACTTCTTATTATTTTCGTTGTAGCCCCTTATTGTTATTGTTGTGCCCATGTTGTCCTGATATTGTTATTATTGTGCCCCATATAATCCCACTATTATTATTGTTGTGCCCTCACATTATTATTGTTATGTCGATTCTGATTATATTGTGACCCCTTAGACTCCTATATATAAAGAGGAGGTCTTTCCATTTGTATCCAAGAATTTTTTATTTTTGTAACGTAAAGGAGGTTTCCCCCTCGAGGAGGTTGATTTTCAAGTTGTTTATCTATCTTTTCTTCTATTTTGTGAGCTGGTTGCATAACATTCATTCTCTAGCTTCTATCTTAGACTTGTAGATTACATTGATGCTAAGTGTTTAAAATAATGTGAGTCATGGTTGGGGATGGTCAGGCCTATATGGAGTTACTTTTGGTTTATTAGTCTTGTCATCATGTGTTTAAAGGGATTCTAGAAGTTACAACAAGTTCTGGGTAGTGGTCGAAACTCTAGGCTTGAAAAGTGCCTTAAATCCCCTAGAGTCTGACACAGTTATGCTGGAAATAGTCCATGGAAATAGGCATGTGGCCTTGTGGCAACATCCAAATCTCTCTAAATGTTGGCATGCCCATAGCATGGCAGTGTGCAAAGGTTTAACAGCTTAAAATATCAATGTGAGCTAGGGTCATGATACCTCTATGGTTGGGATGCCTCTTCAGAGTGTTTTTGATGATGTGGAAGGTAGGTTTGATGGGTTTCCATCAATTCCACTTCCTTAAGGATACCTAGGAGGTTGAATCATATCATATTATCCTCTTGTCACATGCTTACCCTGGTTGGCCAGTTACTTGGGTAAATATGGGAGGAGGGTGTTAGCGAGTGGTATCAGAGCGGGTTGCATTGTCTTTGGGTGATATATGATACCTTAGAGAGGTATCACAACATGGTTCACCCCTCGGAATGGATGGTTGGTGTGTTGGACATGCATTAATGTCAGTTTCATGTGTTTCTTATACTTGTAGTCCATGTACGTGTTTCATTTACACGGTGTTGATCATGGTTGTAGTGATGTTGTCATATGGAGGTTGAGGGCATCATTGTGGGATGTTTCATCATGAGTGTATGGTTGTATATGCATTTGTTATGCATGTATGATAGTTCGAACATGCATTTTGGGTCATTGTATGTAATTAGGTCATCATGATGTTGTAGGTTGTTATGTTGTTGATGCTTTGAATGAGATAGAGCAGGAGATGTAGATCATAAAAGTGAGGTTGCAACATTTGACCTCGAGGCAAGAGCATTTCATCGTATAGTTTTGGATGTTAGGCATGCAGGTATGTTAATTAATAGATTTTTATATGCATTAGGGTTATATGCATTATGTTTATGTACATGTGTATTAGTTTTATTGTTACATACATGATAGATGCTAGTTGATTAGTGTACTCATATGCACATGTGTCAGATAGTCATGAGTGGTAGTAACCTGTGGTTGTATGCATTTCTCTTGTTTTTTTATGTTAGATAACTTCATGATTATGCTATATGTTGTTGATGAGTATGTTATAGGTCAACTTGTTGTTGTTATATGATAGTTAGCTTGATGATTATGTTATATGTTGTTGATGAGCATGATATATAACTTATTCTTTTTATATGCTAGTAACTTGATGATTAGGGTTATTACATTAAGATTTTTACATTATATTTATCACGCTAAATTGGACTGGCCTATGCATATGGTTAGGGTTATGACATTCATGTATAAGTTAACTTATTTATGACATTATGTTGTACTAATCTAGATTGATCATACATATGTGATTGTTATGCATAAGTGACAATTGTTTATGAGTTTATGATGTGAACATGTTATCTAGTGAATATTATGGATATCATGACCTTACTTCTTTTTGTGTTGATATGTGGTGAATTTGTATCATGCTAATCTAGATTGATTGGGCAGACAAGATAGCCTCCCATGAGATACATTAAGGTACGATCTTTCTTATGTTGTTTACTTGGTGCTTCATTGTTTGATTATGTTTTCTATTTTGTGTTCGAGTGTTTGGTGTCCATTATGTCGTCTAGTTTATTTATTTAACATGGTATGTCTGCAAGTTGCTTGAATGTTTGATTAATTGCATGATATGAGTATGTATTAAAATGATCATGTTTTCAAACACTTGTACTAACACATATGTGTTGATACAGTGGATATGTACTTTAGTGTAATAGGTGACAGTTGTAGAATTATGTCTAATGACTATGAATTGACTATGGATTATGAAATGATTGTTAGTCTTGGCAAAGGTTCATTTGAAATTAATATATTGATATTTGGAACATGTGGTTGACATGTGTAAACAATTGCAGGAAATATACTTGGTATTAGCATGACAAGGTAATAATTTATGTGTTTATATAACTAACAATTGGGTGATGTGATAGTGTATAGTAACAGTCAATTTCACTAAGGAAAAGGTCAAAGAAAGGAATTATCCAAGAATTGTTTTGGCCATTTTTTGAAGCACTAATTCCAAACGAATGAGTGATTTTCATACAGGAAGTATTCTTAACCTTAATCTTTTCTGGCATTATGTGGATATTTGTTAGATTCATTAACTTGTATTTGAGAAGTATATTAGCTAGTCTCTAGTTACAGCTGGATTTGTCAAGGGAATTGGAGTCCCTTAAGGGATGGCGTGGATGTCTTAAGATGCAAGAAACATGCTTGGCACAACAAGGTAATGTAACCAATGTATATCTATGTTTATTTAGGAACTAATAGTTATGTGTTGATGGCAGCAATAGTAGAAAATGAGAAATTAGTGACTAGGTGACTAAAAATCTTAGTCACTGCAACTTTTCGTAGTGAAATACTACCAAAATGTGTAATCTTAAGTGAACAAACTAAAAATGACCAACATAAATGACTAATTTAGTCCCAGATTTAAATGTTGGACTAGATAATAAATAATAAAACTAGAAATGACTAACATGAATGAGTAATTTAGTCTAGGAACAAAAACACTACTACATAACACATACTACAATAATTTGACTCATTTTTTATGTTCGCCATTTTAATTGTGTCACTTCAACATCTAAACTTACAAGTGAATGTACCTCATTTTTCACACTAATGTTTTTTTCCCACTGGCATAAATATAGTTTAACAACAATTTCTCTTCATTTTGACATATCTCTTCATGATGTAATTGGAATACTCATCATATTCCTTCTCTAAATTTATGAGTATTATGCTGACACTTAAAACCTTTAAAATGAACTCCACTAGTTTCATATACAGAATTAAAGTTCCATTACTTTAAGCTCATTCTTTGTATATATGAGTACTATGTTGACACTTAACACCTTTACAATGAACTCTCCTAGTTTCATATACACAATTAAAGTTCCATTATTTTAAGCTCATTCATTGTGTATCCATGTTTATGTTCTAATCATAGATATAAGTAATAGGTAATGTCCTTAGGTCTACTTTGTCCCCTCCTGTTCACCCAATTCCTACCTATACATACTACATCATAATAATATTATGCCACTTAAAATTCTTGGTGTCATTTACATTATGTGCACATTACACTTTATAATATTTATATCTTATGTTTACGTTGATAAAATTTCCGTTTCTAATTTTCTCATTGCAAGTCTTCATCCACTCTTTTGTTACACCAATGACATATGTCCAACATTATGCCCTAAACATCTATCTGAAATCCAAAAAAGTTTTCACACCCATGACATTTGTCCAACATTTGAACCATGTTTTCATCTACCCTTTTCTATGCTACCTTAACGTTGCTTCCTCGGTTTAATGTACTAACACATATCTTTCTCCTAGTTCAACAATGGGTGGATGTAGTGGCAACGAGCAACACTCTGTGAATTTCATGATGTGCAACTAACTATTTTCTTATACATCAAGTAATCGACATTTTTCCTTCCATGTCGAGTTAGGAGTATGCTTCTCTCCAATTTTGCTGGACAAATAATGTATCATTGTGCCATTTTCCATATCATGTTTCTCTTTTTTCATGCTTAGGTCTATAACAACTATGCATAGTATTCTACAATTTCTATGCAATAAAATGCCCTCATAATAGAAGAAGGTAGTTCTACCTTTTCAAACAACAAAGGAAAAGGACAAACACCACATCTCTGAACATCTTGTTGTTAACATACCCCACAGAGAAACCATAGCCTTAAGCTAGTTCTATGTTTGTCGGGCTTTAAAACTGCTAAGTTTGCTTCTACAACCTCATTTCTCAATAACATATGCAATGGTTAGTACAAAGATTGTAATGGAGTCGATGATAATATGAAAAGATTGCATTGTCTATGAAACAATTTCACATTCGAACCTCTTAGACAAATATTTTAAATATAATGACTCCAATAAGCTGTGAAATTCATTTACGAGTTACTTCTTATTTATTAGGAGGTGAGCATTTTTGGGAAACATTGTTTCGTAAATGGAAGCCTCAAAAAGTATACAACTTTGCTTCAAATTTTGAAATCCTTTTTTGTAAATTAGTGCTTGATTATATGTTCTTATTTTCTCACATTGTATAGGAAACTATTAAAAAAATCAATTTTTTCGTTTCAGTATGATGTAGAACATCATAGAAAAGTCTTATATTTTGCACATGTTTTTTTTTACATTTATGTTTTTTCTTTTTTGTTTTTTTTTAAAGTAATTTTGATATTTGGTTTACTATTCAAAATGGTTAAACTTGTCAGCATCAACTTCTTCTTCACATTTGTTATAGACATTTTTGGGCACTTCAAACCCAATCATAAATGTCCATAAACTGAGGGTGCGATGCATATAAAGATCATGGAATCTTCCAGAAGCTTCCCCTCTTACACTTGCCACTCCATTTTCGACCAAGGATGAGTAAGAGATCATCATTCTCCAAGCAGAAGCAGGAACTATCAGAGAGAAGACACTAATAAAGATCCCAAAAGATGACTCACCTCTCTGTAATCATCTATATATGGATCCCTCATCACAGAGATCCAGGGGCTAGAATTTTGTATCTTATAGAGAAGTGTTTTTGTTTTTCTTGTGTACATTCACAGTGTTGGGTGATCTTGCTTTGCTTGAGGGGAAGAAGGGCTTCTTAGCTGGAGGATGATGCTGGGTCAGAGCACATGGTTGTAATCTTCTTACTACTTTTCATCTGAATAAAGCTATTCTTGTTTCCTTCCATATTCTTGTGTACTTGTTTATATATGCTTGTATATGGTTAATGCACATCTGATCCTGCATTATTTATGAATTTAGATCCTTGTTTCTTGCATAGTATTATGTTGCTGTGATTCCACAGGTCCTTTTGAAGCTGAGCAAACAAAGAAGAAACAACAAAACTCTATCAAGAAGGAGAGGAAATCGAGCGCAAGACTCAGGTTGGCCCTCTTGGTTCTCCTCTCAACTATTTTCATAAAAGGAATCAATAGTAGACTTCGATTGTTTGTTTCTAAGATAGCCACCCATCTTAGTGGGAATAGCAGCATTCGAGTGGACACTATTCCCGTATAACAAAATGGCGACTCCGCCGGGGAGGGACTAGATTACTTGTTAGCCTATCTATCCTTGTTTCTTTTATAAACATACAGACGGAGCCTGAAGTCAAGCCAGCTAGCCTTCGAACTGCATTTGTCATACAAATGCAAAGTAGATCAATGTTGCTTCAGTCAATCTCCGAGTTTTGTTTATGAATTAAACAATAGATCTGCAAGCAACCTAATTGCCCTGAGTGGTGGCTCTAGTAATCTCTTAGATCACCCCTATGTTTTACATACACTAGTCTTTACTTATTCAGCCTAAAACACCTGAACTAGATTGCAAACTGTGAGTGAAATCTCGTTCAAAGTCGTACACTACTACCATTGCACCCTGCCTTCAAGCGAACCTGTATGCATCGCACTTCCCGAATGGAGTAGGTGTGTTGTATACTGAGTTCACTATGTAATAGGTGCGATGGTCAGGGAGGATTGACTTTGCCCTCCGACTGTGGATTTTTTCTCACTGTTTTCAACCTTATTCATGAGTTTTGTTGTCTATAGTCAGTGTACTTCTGTGAAAACCCCCTTCTCTTGCATTATTCCGCCTCCTTAGTGCAAAGAATTATAAATATTTTTTATGTATTGTGCGTCGTTTTAGTTCTCTTTTGCAAAACGTAGCATTGTCGAACTATCGTCTCTAGATCTGAAAGTGTCGTAGCTGTCGTTTCCATTTTTAAAAAGCAATTCCACTATTTTATATAGTTGATTATACAGTTACTATTGCATAGGATTTGAATTACTAGTTTTAAATTGTCGAAAAGTAATCTCCATTTCAAAATCGCAAAGTGTCTCTCTTACTTTCACTTCATTTTGAAAAAGAATTTTGTTGAGTATTGTCGCTTTAAAAGTAATTTAGTTTTGCACATATCTTTCTTAACATCATTCACACATTAAGAGAGCTTAAAAACAAATACATGCATGTGCATTTGCATTTTGAATGATTGGCTTGATTTAGGACTGTGCATATTAGCGTGTGCTGTGCGCTCTGTGAAGTAAAAATGCTTGACATTCTTCCCTTTAGTAGCTAGGATTTTCATTGCTAAAGAAGATAAAATGTCTGTTTATCATCTTAGACTGAATTTAGGGATTGTACATACATCACGTGGTGAACCTAAAAGGAAAATTGTTAAGAAAGATCAACTTAAAATAAATCCAATGAATCTAACAACTCTTTGGAACTTAACGCACAACATCTAGAGGTCTAGGCTAGAGACGTATTTCGGCATCGTAAATCTTGGTAACTGTTGCTTTCAGTGTTGGTTGGGTGATTCCTCCACTCCGAGACAGCAAGTGCCAGTATGGACTTGTGCTCCCATGTACCGTCGTGTATATATTGGGAGACCATAATAGGCTGCATCCTTTATCCTTAGGAAGCCATGTCTGCCGCCTTATCGATCGTAATGCACTGAACACAGCATTCGGGAAGATTGATTGCCATACCATAAAAATTATTTTGCAGTTTTACGATTGGTTTGGTAATCCTCTCTACTTAGATCTCCAGAGAAGTCCATTTTGCTCCTTTTTAGACTCCTTAAAGGAAAAGGTCCTCTGAGCGCTTGCCACTTCAAGCTCAATAAAAATTGAAGGTGACTAGAGTCATCTTTCGTTTTTTCTTGACTCTTTAAAATTGAAAAAACAAGTTGTGTCAAAGAGTCTAAAAATTTATTTTAATCGAAATAATGTCACAAATTCCCCCATTGATCTTCAGGTTGAGAGAATGGAGTCTACCAACCAAGGATTTCCCCATGAAGGAAATCCTAGTCCCTTCCTATCTTGGGGAGATGTTGGTCCACCCAATATGGCCACTTTGTCACTTCCGGGATTGAAAATTGGTTTGCCGGTTTAGCTCTTCTCTACCTCTGTCGTTCAGAATCTCATAATTCCTGAATAGCATAATTAGTAACTAGACGACACTAGAGTTGTCTCCCAACCTTCTACTTCATCTGATTCTCCCTCTCCTCCTTCCTCTTCGCTTGATAAAGCCGATAAAGCTAAAAGTCAAGTAACTGAGAAGAAGAAGAAGCAGAAAGAGTAAAAGGAAAAGAAGAAAAATGGACCAAAATCGAAAGGGAGAAACCAAGTATCATCTAGCAAAAATCCACACACCGCACAGTCAAAACCTAAATCTCCTTACGTCATTTACAATGGAGACCACAATCACTGAGATTTTCCCTGCATCCCTCATATCTTAAGGGACTGGTCTACGCATTTGCACAATCCGGTAGCATCAACCTCTGGCGATCACGTTGAATGATCACCATCAACCATTGAAAGTGAAGCACATGGACAAAGAAGGAATCCTAAACCTCCTTGTAAGTTGTGTGAAGGTGATCACGTCGTCCACCATTGTCCCTTCCTTGAAGAGGCTAAAAGAGTTTTGGATAATCGTTCGGTTTCACCGCTACGACCTCCTCCAAGATATCAAAAACTTTTGTTGAGCCCTCCACCGGTTGAAAATCCAACTGGCCCGTCCTTGTGGTCAGCCGAAGCACCTATCATTGAAAATGAACCCTCTGAATCCATACCAGATCAAATTCAAAGGGTCAATACGGCAGTTGACCCGGTCTTGCCTTCAGAGTGTTCATCTTCAAATGATACCATCATTGAAGAGAAAGAGAACAACATCGTTCAAATTCTTTTCATCAACACCGACTCCGATGAGCTTGGCGGTAGTCCTCCCGTTCCTTTACCGCAGGAAGGAAGTTCATCAAAGTCATATATGACCGTCTATTCGGTCCTACCACCAAGCAACCTGGTTGTTTCCTTTGAGTCGAATCTACTAGGCAGACCCCGTTTACTAGCCAGTGTACCATTCATAATCATTGTACAAGCTTACAGAATGGTCATGGCTGGTACCATCATTGATGAAGGGGATTCTGTGAGTATCCTTTCCTCAACTGTTTGGAAAGCACTTGGTTCGCCATCGCTTTTGCCTGAAATGAGAAATCTAATAGGCTTCGACAAGGGAACCAATCGACCTTTAGGGATCCTTCCAAATGTGCCCATTACTTTGAGAAGGAAAATTGTTCACATGAATGCTATGGTTGTTCAAGGACCTTTAGATTATAATCTACTCCTTGGACGCGACTATATTTATTACATGGGAGCCATCGCCTCCTCACTCTTTAGAGTAATGTGTTTTCCGCACGAAGGCATAATGGTCAAGCTCATGGACTAAATGTCATTCCCCGGATCACACATCTGAAATAGTCAAATTCCTTCCCTAAATGGTCTTTTCACATAAGAAATGTCTTATTGATCTCTAGTCCATCCATCAGATGAGCACAAGTCATTCAGGAAGATGTGACTGAAACCCAAGGGGCATGCACCCTGGTCTGTTTTGGCAGGAAAACCTTGGGTATAGAGTGGATTTCCACGAGGGATATATGACTAGTCTGACACTCATCCTCATAGGAATGGGATTGGACTGGAATAAGATACTCTCGTTAAGGTTATGCTGAGTGGCATGCGGTCGCACCACTCCTGTTTGTCTATCTTGGTAGACATCGCCAAGGAAGCTTTCTGTCTGCTACGTGGATGGAACTTTCTTGGCAAGCTGGAAATCTTTCGCTATATTTGGGGGCATGCAAAATTTTCTGCATGCAAGTGAAGAGTGGCTATCTATTTTTGAAATTTTTAGGACTTCTAACCCTTTAAACCCGTAAGGCTAGTCGTTTCCTAACTTGCATAAAGAAAGGATTCGGGGCAAAGCTTCAAAAGGTCCAATCTCTATAAAAAATGGCATCTTGAATGAGATATTTCTTATCATACGACTGGTGAGCAATGTTGTCGTAAGAGTTCAAGCTCATTAAAAAATAAACTCTCCACGAGCAGTTTCAGCACATAGTTCAAGCTCGTTAAAAAATAAACATAAGTCATGAGCAAGTGTTTACCCCAGCGTTTAAGCTCATTAAAAAATGAACCGGTAAATAACCATGCCTTGTCGCCAACTTTTGAGCCTTGGTCGTTTTCTTGCCATCACCTCCACTCTGTTTTTAGCCAATGATTCACCCCCATATGATTGTTTACCCCTTCAAGGAACATCTGCAAAGAGTGATTCTGCTAGCCATCCTTGTAACACTGTCGTGATTGGATAACTCCAAACCGTACCGGAAATCATCTGCTACCTGATACCATCACTCGTTCCTCAAAAACGAGTCTTCTTTAACCTCTTTTCACCTGACTCGTAAAATATGAAAAGATTGCCAAGTGATTGGCCTCTCCGGCTCGTTAAAAGGCATCAGAAGTGCTATCCCTCCTCTAGATTTTAATATTTTTGGACCTAATGGATTATTACACAAAAAGATCGAGCGCTTGTCTTGTTCAGCTTTTTAAATCTATCGAAAATTCATCCCTTTCATATTATTTTATGCTTTTTTGGATTTAAGGGATTATACAACGAAAAAGAATCTTCGGAGTCTTCTTTCTGTTTCTTTCAGACTCTCTAAAATTGAAAGAGATTGAGTTATCTTTGTCATTAAACTCGTTAAAACTAAATACCGACAAACTCATCCAACAGGACGAGAACAAGTTTCACTGTCGCTAAACTCGCTAAAATATAGCGACAGGTTCGCCCGAAGGCTGGATTATAGAATAAGCATATGTTATCCTCCTCAAAATTGAAAAAAATAAAGAGGTACTAGTCAGCAATGACTGGGGAAAATTGGGAAGAAAACAAGAAGAAAATTTATTGGTAGCAAGTCACTCTTGAACATGACACTTTCCTTCCGCATCCGTGCTGAGTTGGGTTGTTTCGTTCACCGGTCATCACCATTGGTCCATCACACCATCCATCTTTGGGGTTAATGCTACCAATCCATCGTTAGTGTCACTGATATGTTCAAGAGAAGTCATTCAAACGATTCACCTGTGTCTCACTCACTGCGATACATTCATGCTTCATTCCTTCATGACCACGACCCTGAACCTTGTATTGTCAATTTGTTTTCACCTCCAAATAATTTGCTTCATTCTGTTTCATTGATGTGGGATTCATTAAGGCCCTCCTGCGACAGGTCACTTGTTGTCGACATCAACTCATTATCCAAGAAGTTGACTTAGGAACAACCCTTTCAGTAATTTAAAGCTTGCATGCCTCAATGGCAAGTTTCTCACTTTCAGCGACAAGTTTACATCAATGGCCTTCGACGGAGAGATTTTACGTGGTGTTCGATGCCAAGTCCCTTTTCACACCACGTAAATTGTACTGTAGTACCTTGAGGGTCATTATCATTATTGGTGATTCCTCTCATGCCTGTTAACAACTTACATCATTGGCTGGTAATTAGGCGATGTCTTTCCATGTTCGACTACAGAACATTTTTCACATGGATTGACTTGTACTCCGAGTGAAGATTGAATGAGTTTTGAAGACCCCGGATCTAGTTTCATCCGTCCGGGCTGCGATATATTCAGGAATATAAAAACATCCAGTGTACATCATTGCCGAATTGATGATCATCCAAATCAAAGGATTATGTGTCCATATCATCAGTCTGTCACATAGACGATCGTCTGTCCTATGTACATGAAAATGAATTTATTAAGATGAGCATGGGAATGCCCGCCTCAGCTAGATAATGAAAATATGTTGTCAAAATAATGTATTGTATTGTATCTTATTACAGGTCACCTCCCAGCTTGGAAAGACTTCGGATCCTCATAGTAAAGCATTTTACCCGACATCAAAAGAGATTAATGACCTCACGCTTTAGGGGGCAACTGTTATAGACATTTTTGGGCACTTCAACCCCAATCACAAATTTCCATAAACTGAGGGCTCCTAAGTCCCTAAAAGTGTTTCTTCACTGCCTAAAGGAACAAGGTCAACTGATTACATCATCTCCCAGAAGTTCTCCACTGTAAACTGCTCATAAATGGTCAAAACTTGACCATACTGAAAGCTCAATGCAGAGGGTGCGATGCATACTAATTTTCTCCTCTATAGGGTGCGATGCATACTAATTTTCTCCTCTATAGGGTGCGATGCTCAAGAATGGACAAATGGCAAGGACAAAAATGCGAGGTGGAAGATCATGGAATCTTCCAGAAGCTTCCCCTCTGACACTTGCCGCTCCATTTTCGACCAGGGATGAGTAAGAGATCATCATTCTCCAAGTGGAAGCAGGAATATCAGAGAGAAGACACTAATAAAGATCCCAAAAGATGACTCACCCCTCTGTAATCATCTATATATGGATCCCTCATCACAGAGATCCAGAGGCTGGAATTTTGTAACTTATAGAGAAGTGTTGTTGGTATTCTGGTGCACATTCACAGTGTTGGGTGATCTAGCTTTGCTTGAGGTGAAGAAGGGCTTCTTAGCTGGAGGATGATGCTGGGTCAGAGCACATGGTTGTAATCTTCTTGTTACTTTCCATCTAAATAAAGCTATTCTTGTTTCCTTCCATATTCTTGTGTACTTGTTTATATATGCTTGTATATGGTTAATGCACATTTGATCCTGAATTATTTATGAATTTAGATCCTTGTTTCTTGCATAGTAGTATGTTGTTGTGATTCCACAGGTCCTTTTGGAGCTGAGCAAATAAAGAAGAAGCATCAAAACTCTATCAAGAAGGAGAAGAAATCAAGCGCAAGACTCAGGTTGGCCCTCTTGGTTCTCCTCTCATCTATTTTCATAAAGGAATCAATAGTAGACTTTGATTGTTTGTTTCTAAGATAGCCACCATCTTAGTGGGAATAGCAGCATCCAAGTGGACACTATTCCCGTATAACAACATTACAACACATTACAATATTTAAACTTATTAGCATCAACTTCTTCTTCACATTAAAGCTCTAGGTCAACCTTTCCTTTTCATGGGTAGTGCCAATTTGAATATTATTTCTTATGGAAAATGTCCAATTTGAATAATGTTTTGTTGAGTTATAATATTTTCAATATTAGAGGCAAGATTTGTGAATAAATATAATGGTAACCCTAGCTTCGATAGAGCATTGGTGTAACTTAAGATGATATAAAATTTGTTTTCTCAAGCTAACACCAAAGTAGCTATAAAGGACCATTCAAAAATATGTGTGACGTTCTATAGTTTCTATTATGAAAAAGTAATTTCCAAAATTGGACACATTATTTGTCAATAAACATAATGGGACACATATCCCTGGTTGAACATTAGTGCAACTTAGAGCTATATAAAATTTGTTTTCTCAAAAATGATATGAAACAAAAAATTACAGATGGAACCAAATTTTGGTGTCACCCATTGGGATGAGATGTTTCTT
Source organism: Pinus taeda (assembly GCA_000404065.3). NCBI lineage: Eukaryota > Viridiplantae > Streptophyta > Pinopsida > Pinales > Pinaceae > Pinus > Pinus taeda. Next base: position 127,551 of record APFE030184134.1, read on the forward strand.
GGGATTGGAGCATAGTGACATGTTCAAAAAGGGAAAGGAAAATGGTCGTTGCATTATTTTCATGGATGAAATTGATGCAATTGGCAAGTAGAGAGGAACTAGAATAGGTGGACGAAATGATGAGTGAGAACAAACATGGAATCAACTTCTTACCTAAATTGATGGATTTGAAGGGAACAATGGTATCATAGTTATTGCTACAACCAATAGGGTTGATATATTTGATACTACTTTGTTGCACTCTAGATGTTTTGATCGACAGGTATTTTAAGAATTTTGAAAATCTAGCTTGCATTATTTTGCAATTGGGTGGTTTTAAAATATATTACCCATATTTGAATCTGTATTTTTTATGTATATGTTAAGGTATGTGAGGATGCCTTACATTCTTGCAAGATAATGTATGCTTTTTATCTTTTTGTTGTTGGTGGTTTGTGTAAAAAGAGTATTTTATCACCATGATCCTTTGGATCTTCAATATGTTGGTTTGTAATGTCTGAATGAGATTAGTTCAGGTGTTTTTTTATTTTCTTTTCCATGTTATTTGGCTTTGGATTTTTGCCAATATATTCTATAAAAATTTAGAGGGAGGAATATAGATTTTGCAACACACAAACCTCAGGAGGACTCATGCTTATCCCTACTAAATCTAATTAGATATTTATCGTTTCCTCTCATCCTTGTTGGAGAATTTTTCTTCTTATCGAGGAGATCTTTAGGAGGAATTGCATGACCTAGAGGTATTGTATTTCTCCTTTCGTTTGGTAAATCAAAGGAAAAATTCTAGATGGAACCAAACACTGGAGTTACCCTTTGAGATGTTTGTTGGTATTGGAGCATCTACAGTCTGTACCATGTTCAAAAATTCCAAGGAAAATTCCCCTTAAACTTTTTTCATGGATGAAATTGATGTGGTTACTAGGTAAAGAGGTACTAAAATAGGTGGAGAAAATGATGAGCTCGAACAAACCCTCAATTAACTTCTTAATAAAATGGATGGATTTCAAGGGAACATTGGTATCATTGTCATTGATGCAACCAACAGGGTTGATATATTTGATGTTTCTTTGTTGTGCCTGAGACATTTTGATCGACATGTATTTTAACAATTTATAAAAGGTAACCAACGATTTATTTACAACTAGGTAGTTTTTGAATCTAATTCCCATAACGAAATCCATATTTTTTATGAGGTATCTATGGACATACCAAATGTTAAAGGAAGGAAAAGTATTTTGGAAGTGTATGATAACAATAAAAAGTTTGAATAGTGGTGTTTCACTTGGAGTCATTGCAATGAGAACCCTTTTCTTTGGTGGAAAAAATCATGCAAATTTATTGAATGAAACTACTACTCTAGTTGCATGGGAAGGCAATAATTTATTCCAAGGAAATAGATGACTATATAGACATTATTGTTGCTAGAATGGAGGGGATGATAATGCTAGACGGGAAAAATAAAATTCTTGTGAGAAAGGATGATGCTCGTATTCTCACATTCTATGTATTTTCTTCTCGCAAGGTCTTAGATACAGTAGTCAAACCCTACAACGCTTCACTTTCTATTCATCAACTAGTGGAAAATGTAGATGGTCATGAGGACACTCAAGCTCACTACTCCTAGCTGTAAGTAACATTGTATCTTAGTTTATTTCATCTTATGTTTAGTGTATAAAGTTTATAGATGGGTTAATTCAACTTAGGCTTTAGGGTTTATAAATGAGTCAATTTGGGCGAGGGTTGGTGGATTTCTTATCTAGGTTTTTAGCTTTCAATCATATATTTGAACCATTCAATATCTATGACCCTAAGTGGAGTGACATGTTGGCTAAGGTTTCCTGGGTAGTTGTACTGGAGGTTCCCAACAGTACATAGCGTTGATCATTCAAGAGCTAACACACCACACTATCCTAGTTATATGCATCTTCAAATATCTTCCTTTTTCTCATATAAAGTGTCCTTGTATCCTCCATTAGTTGTGGGAAATATGCCTGAAAAGTTGATTGTGGAAACCACTTGGCCTGAGTGGGGAATTGATCTTGAAGCCAAACAAAATATGGATGATGGTGTTTCTGCTTGCTGGAATGAATGTACACATCCAACAAAGTATCATTCAGAAAATGGTGGCTATAAGTTTGTATTCTTATATGTAGGATGGAGACTTGAAAAACATACATGTCCTCCCCCAAAAGAGGAGTCTCATACTATTCTAGATTTTGGACATTAATAACATCATGGAAACTCAACTAAGGAGGAAAATATAAAAGGTAGGCATTAGTATTAATATGATGCAATTTCATAGATGGTTGATAGGGAAACAATTTGGTTTATAGTGTTATTAACCTTTGAAATGTTGTTTTTTTAGCTGCAACTGAATGTTATCACTCACTTGAAATGAGATTGGAACTCGATGGAAATTCTGAAGCATCTTATAGTGAAGCATATTTGAGATTTTGAACAAAAGAAAAAACATTATGATATTAATATTTAAATATTAATATCACACGAACATGTCATTTCCTATGCATCATAAAAACCTTGCTATCCACCTTTTTGGTCTCCGAGTCCTTATTGTAATTTGTAAATGTCATTGTCAAGTGGCATTCAGCTTAGAAGAAAGGGTTTACAACCTTATTTTGTAACATTTTTCTTCAATTTTGAAATATACATCATGTTGAAGCTTTAGACATGGACTTTATGTTTATTAAACAAAAATTTTTCCCTCTATGAAGGCAATTGGTTGCAATTCTTGGAATGCATTTTCACAAACATTTTCCAATTGCATTGGTGAATTGTATCACTACAGGTGTGGTCTATATTTAAATGAAAAATGTCTAAAGATCTAGTTTAAGATTCAAGTGGAAATTTTCTAAATTTTTTCCACCAAGGACCTAGCAAGTGGCGAGTGTTCGAAGACTTAATTTGGAAGGTGATAAAAAAATAAAATAGTTGAATAAAATAAACAAAATAGAGAAATTTAATGAATTGATCATGCATGTAAAGCTACTTGGTAACATATTATTTTCTTTTTGTATAGCACTAACACAGGGAAATAATTTTTTGAGGCTCTATAATCTTTTAGTTAGACAAATGATGATATTTCAACTTTCTTATTCAAATAAGCACCTTTCATTACGTGTCTTAGGTAGTCTATTAGCCTCTCATCCTCATTAAACTTGATCTTACCAGAAAATTAATCTGGGTTTAAGGAGTATTAGGAAACATGTAAGGGAATGCATATACTTATCTCAATGCTTGTCAATTATGCCCCAAAGACGTATATTTGGTTGCTTCATCATAATATCCTCTTTTGATGGTCTATTCAGTTGATCCATCAAGCTAGGTTGGAAATGAAGTTGTGTGGGGAGAAAAAAGAGTGTATTTCCACCTCTAGAAGTGTGAAGCAACAATAGTGTTTGGCTCTAACATGGAGTTTGACGTCGAAAAATGTATAGATACTTTGACCTTGATATTCATGATTCAACAAAGGGAGGTGTTTAAGGGGTATTATAAGATTGGCTAATTATGAGATCTTCCAATTCTTAATGTATTCTTCATTTATTTCATTCAATGTCATTGAAGGTATCGATGACCAAGCTTTCTTGTTATTTAACATCTTTGAGCTCCCATCCTCATTAAACTCGATCTTGCAACAAACCTAGTATGGGTTTAAAGACTATCAGGAAACATGTAAGGGAATGCATATAACTATCTCAATGCTTGTCAATTATGTTCCAAAGAGGTATATTTGGTTACTTAATATTGATATCCTCTTTGGAGGGCATGTTCGCTCAATCCATCAAGCTAGTTTTAAAATGAACTACAGTGCCAAAATTATGTTTGACTGTATATGTTGAGTGTTGGATGTTATAGAAGAATAATATTATTCCTTGGAATGGTATGTTAGATTTCAATTTCATTTTAATAGCATTCCATGCATTCTAGTTACCAATAATAATAATTGTCAACTCAATTAGAGCAGTATGGGACTATTTGTTATGCTATGTTCATTTTTTTCTACATTAATAACTCAATTTTCTTTTTTTTTTATTGCATATTATTGTTACTAATGTTATATTTTTGTAAATATGAAGGTCGTGCAATTGGATTAAATGCAATGTATGCAATAAAAACCATGTCATGAACACTTTGGCCTCAAGTGGCAATATTTTAACACCTTCTCATATGGTGAGGAACTTGTGTTGGATCCTGAATTTTGATAGAACATTTGTTTGGAAAACATAAGTTAGTATGTCTAATTTTGAACCACTTTCCTCCTCGTTAACTCTTTCTTTTTTTTAGAATGAATCTCTAGTTTTTGTCAGACACTTTGATTCTTGACCTGGTATGAGGCATATATCGTAATATTTTCATTTCAAGACACAAATATTCTCATGAATATATGGTAAATATGATGGAGTCCATGCATAGATGTTGTTTACCTAGGGGATAACTAATCAATCTCCAAGTGCCTACGCAAAAAGCCTTGTACACAAAATTTTTGTGGTCATCTTAGAAATCAGGTATGGTTTGTGGATTTCCATGAGGAAAGTGTACAATACGAGCTTTGATGACCAAGAATATTATTGGTTTATGGGTGGAAATACAACTTGCATGAATGCTTCCAGTATTTCAGTTAATAGTTTTTCATATCTGGTTACATGGATATGCAGGTCAAGTTAACATAATTTTCATATATTTCTAGTAAATATGATCATTTCCTAGATTTACTTTATAGATTGTACAAGCAGACTCACTGTTGAAGGCAATTTCCTAGTAATTTGCACTTAAGCAGCTAGATGGATGAGAGAAAGTTTATCAATGTGAACGGTGTGAAGTAAACATTCAATTTCCAATATAACTAATAGTGGATAAGTCTCCATACATCCTTGCAATTCATATTAAATGCTTCACCCTAGGAGGATTTTGGGAAAAAATTAATAAGAAAGTGGAGCTTGGGCTTGCACTAGATATGAAACCTTTTGCGAGTGGTCCATATGTAAGTCAATAATTGCACTGTGTGTGCGTTTATTTTACTTACATAGAAATTTAAACAACCCAACTTTCATATTCTTGCTTTTTTGTCACTTCTAGGAAGGGGATTGGAAATATACCCATCTATGGTGTTTTGGTGCATGCTGGCCCCAGCTCAAATTTTTTCCATTACTAATGCTTCATTTGTACATCTAGTAGCATCTTTCATTCTCTAAATGATAATCGGGTATGCATTTTTTCTATTCCACTTCCCTTTGAAAGAATATTTTATGTTAAGCTTGTCCTTATCCTCTTTTCTTTTTTTATGAATCTTCATGTCATAGCTATTATGTTGTAACATTTTGCAAAATTCCAATGCAATTTCTAATTATTACAAAACATTGGATCAAAAATATGTCAAGATAATTTGGAATTTGGTTTACATTATAAATGAAACATTTGAGGCTAAAAAAACATTTGTATTTGGATAGAAGCATAATATTTAGAAATCACACTACTAATATGGTGAATATGGATTGTAGGTATATCAAGTAAGTGAGAAATCAATATTCCATCAGAAGGCTTACATGATCTTTTATGTACGTAATAAAAGGGCAACAAATCAACCAATATTCAAACATGAACATCATAGTAGTATACCTAATAATAATTAATCAAAAACAACAAATGTATTATCTAGAAAGGAAAGTCAATCACTTTCTTATTCGATTGTTTTTATTTTAAGAGGGTCACTCTATCTGAACTCTAACAATGCAACAATTTTAAAAGAAAATAATTCAATACCAAGAAATGAAACACTTTTAGACATGAATTTTTTTCATACATTACAGAAGCGAAGATAATCTGAGCCTTCCATATTCTATTAGTGAACGTCGTGTTAGATTACATGTCAGGGACATGACAGTGTTGGAAATAATACTGAGAGGGGGGGTGAATAAGTATTTGTAAATCAATAATATTTCATCTCTATAAGCATATTTGTATACACTACTTTAGCTAAGTGAACCAATGTGTACACACGACCGTTCTTCAAGCAACCGGTGTATATGTAGATAACTTTTGATTTACCCAATTTATCATTTATTGAACTTTAACTAGTATGTCAAATATTAATTAAATAGTGTAGTAAAGGCAGAATAAAGCATTACACATAAGTATCACACATAAACACCAAGATATAAGGTGGAAACCCAATGTGGGTAAAAACCAGTTGCTGCTGTCATCTCTATCTTATTTTAATAATAAGAAAAATATTCCTACAATTTTGTACTAGTGCATACATATACCAGTACACAGCCTTCTACCTACAGAAGGATGCAACCTTCTCTCGTTTTCTAGCTACTACTAGAAGGGAGCTACAATCCCCTAGCTCTTGTATTAACCAATATGTTTACTAGTACGTAGGTGCCACCTTACAGGAAACTCCACTCTTCTACCAGGGACCATGTTTCATAAATTTTCAGACTAGATATTCCTCGAACACAACATCATAATCTGAAGGTCACGTTTCATCCAATTTTCATATTGGACCCATCAACAACATCATAGCTAAAATACAATCATCAAGTACATAAACCAATTACTAAAACTCCTGAATCTGATCATTCAAAATACTGTCACCAGAATACAGTCACCAAAATAGAACCTTGATCTCTCTAACAGTAAACAGAAACAACTGAAACATTCTTCAAAAGGTATATGCTACTTCCCTATCCCTAAGCAACATGTGTATGCATTTTTGTCAAAGCCAACCAGCATATACATCTGTAAATGTTAATTCATAATTTTACAACTATACCAGACTTCAGTTATACCCGGATCATAACATCTATAGAGTAATATATGCATCAGTATTCAGATCTAGAATATACATGAGCAAAACCACATAATGATAGTTCATTTTACGCCTTAAGATCCCGATCCATCATTAGATCTAATCCCTCACCATCCACTAAGGTTCATCCTTGGTTCAGATCTAGTAATGCACCATCACCCAATAACCTACATACTAGATCTCACACTTCATCGGATATTCGATACTTGCACTCCTTGGCCTAACGATCTTCTCCTCCTTTTATAGTTTTAGGCCTTTCTCAATACCATGGACCAAGACCACTTAGGACCAATACCTGGACCAAATACCTAGGGTTGACACCTCGGACCAAATACCTTTAACCAATACCATGGGTCAAAATACCTTGGACCAAATACCACAGACCAAAAGCTTAGTTTTCCAACATATACGTGTTTTTCCTTCTGCGATAGTGCATGTGCACAAATATGCGACTTGTATATAGTGAACCCACACATATACACAGCTTGGTCAAGGTGAACCTGTGTATACCTCTCCTTCTTCATTCTATGTAGTCTGATCTACAATTATTTGTTGTTAACCTGCTTTACTGTGATATTTCATCTGAGTGAGTTGCCATCAAGGACAACACCTATATCATAATTCCAATAGGTAGTGGATGCAAGGTGCAACAGGGTTACCAACCCTCTTGCAACTTGTATTGATTTTGTTCTCACGAGAACTCCACATTGGCTCTTTATGAAGGTTTACTTAGTGTGCATACAATTTATGTTTTTAATGAAATGTAAACACATTTGTTTAGAATGGACCAACAACTTATTCATGTTTTCTTTCAACACAGAAAAATCAAGTTGAGGGTGTTGTTGTTTTAGAAAAGATATATGATCTTGACTATCTGGGGAGTGAGAACGAACAAATATCATCTACTATTGAAAAAGACCTTAATGGGAGGGATTATATTTGAAATATAGCATACCTAGACTTGTTCAAGTCCAAAGAAGTAAGTGTTGCTTTATTTACTCGAGTGGGTCTTCAGGTATACAACTACAAAGACTTTGTATCTTATTCTTTGAGAATAATTGATGTGCCTTGTAGTCATTTTTAATTATTTTGATCATGGCATACATCATGAATGGATGCTAGCTCAATATTATAATATTTTTTTAATAGTGACAGATGTTGTATTCATAGCAGGAAAAACCATGTAGGCACCCCACCTCCCCCTAGGGCTTATACCCATAGGTCATATTATTGTTTATGCTCATAAGGAATAATTTATTGAACTAGATTCAGAATATTTAAAGTAGCCAAATTCTTACTATGAACTACAATATGGGAATTATAACTCATTTCTACTTTACTATCATTCTTGTGAATGAATATATAGACAAAGTGAAGGCAGAGACTTATACAAAATCCCAACATTTTCTAATATAGAAAATAACATATATATTAGAATTGATTGGCTTATTGCGTTTTCTAATCATTAGCAACCATGCTTTCTTGGTTGGCAGCTTTTCCATCTGTTATTCACTCTACTTTCTATATTATGTGTGGGGTTATCATGGCCCTCTTTGATCTTGCTAATATGGTATATCAAGGATTGGTTCAACTCCTCAATAACTCAATTTCTCCTTTGTTGCAACTATCTTATTTTTTTGCTACTCACCTTGTGAACAAATGTTGATTTTCTACACAATTTCTACTGTGCCCACCTTCTCCATCAAGTAACGCATTGACCTAGATAAAACTGTATCAGTTTCCTCTAGTTTTCCAATCTTCTCTTTGCATTCTGAGATGTCATATTTCACCCACCCAACTTCTTTGTCTGTAACTGATCAATTGGGGAAGTCGTTCATCAATTTAGAGTATTTGGGAGACTCCAAGATAGTCTTGAGGTCGATAATAGTTGAGGATGTTTCTATTGAGCATGCTACCTTTGTGAGTGTTTTTCTTGGGAATCTTAGGAATCTCATGAATGGATAGGTAGTAATTTCCTTATTTCCCATGACTGGCTATCTTACCTATTTCAGCCTTCTCTTCATTCTTTAGGTCTTACATGCTTTCTAGGCACTTGTTGTTAGTGATCTATCTAATCATCTCGCCTTCTTTTCCCTCTTTTTTCATAAGCTAATGTGACATTTGGGTGTGTGTCATCTATCCATATTGATTTATTTCCTCTACTTCTATTTCTTTGTTGATCTTATTTACCATCCTTGGACTAGTACTGACATGAGCGAAGAGTCCATCCAAACCTTTCTCTATTGTTTCTTATTTCTCTTAACAAGGATATGTGATGGTTACCTATGGAACTCAAATATTCTTCAGGACCCTCAGTTATCCCATACCCAATTATTTTGGAATTTGTAACCCTTGAAGCACTACTACTTCTTCTTCTTTGTTGTTGGTAACTGCTACCAAATCCCATGACATTTTTTTTTCTTTTTTTACCTCTTGGGTCATATTGACACCACTTGATCCTCCTACTCCCTGCTTCTCATTTGCCACACCATTGGAGAATAAAAATGTGTTTTCTACAATTCTTGAGGTATTAATGTTTCAATGCTTGGGTTCCAGCCTCCAACTTCTTGGGGAATTTCATGCGCCTTTGATTTAGGGTTGACTATAGAACTTTTGTCCAATCTTCTTCTAGCACCCTCAGTTCTACCATATCCAATATTAATTCCATATTCATTACAGCATCCACTATTGGGCTTTTGTGTCATGGGTTTTTTGGGACTTGTACATGACTAAATAGTTTCTAAGTGTATCAAAGCTTGTTTTTCTAGTATTAAGAAGATAAGATATGACTCTCCTATGGAGGTAATATTTCCTGGGTTTTAGTGTGCCTAGAAATCTTAGAAATTAAATGTTACTAATGCTTTTTCTTTGTTGTTTGTAGCTTTTCTTAAACCTAATGAAAATTCTACTTTCCTATGCAGGTAATCTTTCCCGTGGTTAGTGTGCTCAGAATTCCTAGTCCTTAAAGTGTTGCTAATGCTTTTGCTTTGTTGTTCATATATTTTCCTAAACCCCATGAGAATTATCTTTTCTTTTTAACCTCCTAGGTCATGCTCACACCATCTGCTCCTATAGCTCATGTATTTCCCCTTGTTATATTGAAGAATAAAATTAGCAATTTCCCCAAAAGGTGCAAGGAGACGCCAATAGGATTTTTTTTTAACTGAAAAGAAAAATTCTAATAATTAAATCATATTATTTAAATAATAGATAAATTTATATGAATAGAAAGTATTTAGAAGTATAATTATAATTTATTAAATTATATTATAGAAGGGAAAATATATTTTGCACACATTGCTACTACTATCTTTGTGGAATCAGATTCATAGATGCAAGTTAAATTTACGATTTTATATTTTTCAATTGAGAATTTCTACACTAGAAAACTTGATAATGTTTGAAAAGGGAATGGATTTTGTGATAATGCATAATGACTTGATGTGACAACCTATTATTGAAATACAAGGCATTTTAATTTTAAAATTTTTACAAACCATCCAATACTCACTTTCAAGAAACTTTTCCATTTTACTAAATTGCAGTAAACCAATCAATTTTTTTGAAAGAACTCATCTCAAATTATAGATAAAGTAAAAACCTATGCTAACTGAAAAGGATCCTTGGAACCATGAAATTCCTAGTGTTTAAGGAAAATTCTGAGTTCAAGGAACGACGAAGATAGTTTAAATTAAATTAGGTAGTTTAATGTTATTCTTGTGAGGTTTAAATATATGGCTTAGGAATATCAACCTTGAGTTTTTCATGGTTCATCTATATAATTTTGAAGATTTCAAAATAAAAAATTATTCGGATGGTCATCTTTTACCTTCTCAATATTAATCCATCATGAGATGTAATGTAAAAGTATGAATAAGATAAAAGAATCGATGCAAGGAAAGGGATATATTTGGAGTTAAAATTACTTCTAAGCAATAAAGTGACTCATGCTTCATGAATGGAGTGAGAGAAATTTGTTTTGCAAGACCTACTTCATAGGTGGCTTTGTGTGTTTTGAATTGTGTTGTATTACACAATGAAGTGGAGGAAACTGGGAAAAGGTAACCATGGAGGTTCTTTGATGGGCCCTGCCCTACACTTTACTATATGAAATTTGGCAGTGTTTCCATGAGTAGCTCATGAGTTTGAATTCACAATTTAGTGGAGGAAACTACGAAAATGTATCTGTGGAGGTTCTTTGATGGACCCTACAATGGACTATATGAAATTTGGCAATGTTTCCATGAGTAGCTCATGCGTTTGAACTCCACCATTAGGTGACATAGTGTTAAATCTAGTATAATTTCAACATAAACTTCATTGTTTGAGTGTTTCAGTTCACTCACATGTCCTAAAACATTAGATTTCATGGCACCTACAAGAGTAGTGTTGACACTTGAATAACCTCTAGTCACAAGTTCATAACACTTAATATATATAATTTATGTTTAATCATAAAACAAGGAATATAAATATATCACCCTCTCAAAATATTGATTGATTGCTTCACACCTGGAGAGAAAGGAGATAGACAAGCATCCTCAATATGTCCAAGTTGTGCCTACTTAGTGGTCTGGAAACGTTTCGAGAAATCACTGTAGACCTTCTGAGGTCTTCATGCAAGAAGATACAGTGAAAATCCATATTTCTTAAGTAGACAAAACAACATTATTATTATGGATAATTTTCCAAGTTTAACTTTTGGCTAGAGACTTTAGGTGATTATGAATAATGAATCAAACTCTAGAATTTTTTTGAGTGTGAGTGATATATTAGCCCAGGTTATATTCAACAAGAATCTATCTTTCAACTTGTATTAGGAGTAAATGAGATAGTATAATTCATTAAGGGGGAATATTTATTGAATTGTTCAAGTATTTTACATAATTAGATAGCACTGGAATGAAATTGCTACAAAGGCTATAAACATCATGTTAATTTGTGTAACATTTCTCTGTACAAGCTTGCAAGGATGCAAGCAGTACCATGGCCATGCACACCATAAACTATGATGATTGTAGTCGAAGAGACTATCTCTATTTAGACCATATATTGATATTCATATTGGAACCAAAAACAAAACCAATAACTTATAAAACTAATGTTACTCTTATTCTCTAAAACACAGACCTCCTATTCTTGAAATACATGGCATTTTATTTTTAATATTCTTACAAACCATCAAATACTCACTTTCAATAAACGTTTCCATTGTTAATTTTTAAGAACTCATTCGAAAATTATAGACAAAGTAAAATCCTATCCTAATTGAAAAGGATCCTTGGAACCATAAAATTCCCGCGTTTAAGGAAATTCCTAAGTTTAAAGAATGATGAAGGTTGTCCCTTCATTACATAATTTTATGGGGCATTCATCATGTTATGAAATATTGAAAGATGCCTTCTGTAGAACCAAAAATATACTGTGAAGAACTTCAAATCATAGGCACTCCCAAAGAATCAATATTTCAAGGATAAAGATGTAATTCCTTCAATGATGAAGTCCAAAAAGAATGTTATCAATATAGACATTTTCAACCTTGATTAAATTAGGTAGTTTAATGTTATTCTTTTCAGGTTTAAATGTATGGCTTAAGAAGTTCAATGTTCAGCATAATGACAAAGTCAAAGGAGAGTTTATGAAAATTTCTTTGGAGTTTAGGACTACTACTTGTTGACTTCTTGGTCATGCATTAGCAATCCTCAACATCTAACACAAGATTTAATGGCATCAAAGAATATGGATTGATAGAAATTTCCTTTGATAAGACTTCAAAACCAAATAACGACGATAATTGTAAGCATTAAATTCCATCTTTGTTAAGAAATAGCACACATATTTATTTAGTTATCAGAAGAAATAAAGGATCCTATTTTAGCATATGCCCATTAAAATTTTTATCAAACTTACATGCCCTAATTCATATTGAAAAACATTACATATATCATATGAAAGTGTTCCAAATATCTTAGTATTAAAATTTAAAACGATAATTTATTTTGTTGTTGCTTTAATAGGATCAATGAAGTGGAAAATCTATGGGGAACAATGTTATTGCTCTATTATTCTAAGAAGCCTAAAAAATAAAAATTTAAAAAATTTAAAAAATAAAATAAAATTAAAATAAAAATTAAAAAAAAATAAATAAAAATTAAAAATTAAAATAAAAACAAAAATAAATAAATAAATAAATAAAATAAAATAAAATAAAATTATTGCTACTTTTGCAAATTACGGATTTCATTCCAGGCACCACTAGATTTTTATTGTTTCCTTCTCCTCCCATCTGTATAATCCCCATGCACGATTTCTTAGATACTTGTGGGTTTTTATAGTACTGTACTAAGGATAGTTTCTTGAATTTTATTTTATAGTTGATTTATCTTTTATATATGGTTTTCCATTCCCTTTTCATTTTAGAAATATCAAGATAAAATTCTTTCTATGTTATGTATTATGTGGGTTGTTTGTGGTATGTGGGCTCTGGATATGATTCAAAATAATGATACATTTGGCTGATAAATTCCCTTGTATCTCTATCAATTCCCAGGGAAATGGTCGAAGTGTGGTATATCAACAAAATTGATGAGAAGAAGAGGTTTCCTTATCAAGTAATTTGTTTCTCTAAACAAGCTCTGGTTATTGGGTAGTAAAGTGAAGAATCTAGGCATTTATTAGATCCTCTACATCCATCGTAAGGTGGAAGCAAAGCTAGATACCTGCTCGCACAAAAAAAAGAGAAACGTGGCCTTTTAATATCACTATTGCATCTATGTGTGACCATCTCATCTTTTTGAATCAAGATTCCAACAGTGGTTGAATTGTGGGCATGGGGAGCCTTCTTTTGGAGAAGAAATTCCTCAGAGCTTGAATATATTGTTGTGGATTCATCCATTAGAGGTAATCACTTGAGTCAAAAACTTATGGGTTTCTTGACTAATTGAGGGATACTCTTGTAACCATCATCATGGATAAATAACAAATATTAAATTTACTAAGGTGTCCACATGCAATATCTATCATAATTAAATTCAATTCCAGATTACTTGAAAAAAGGATTCTATGGTTAAACAGTTACCATCCTCTTTGAGAGTTGTCGAATTTATTTCCAAGTAGCTCACCCTTATCTTCCTTTTGTAAGGTCAGTGCAATATTTCATGTAACAGATGATAGAAAGGAGTTTGAAGATTAATCCAGTGCTAAATTTAGCATAACAAATACCAGAGGAAAATTGTTATATATTGAAAATTAATGTCAAGATAGATATATCCACAATTAATTCCAACTAACCAAAAAATTTGCATTGATGACTTGCCTTTGAATAAACCTTTTCCAATTTTGAAATTATAAAATGAAACTTTGTTACTAGTCATTGAAGAGAACAAGATTTGAAAGGAATTTGGACATATCCAACATATCCAACATAGAGATTAATCTGAATGCACAAAGACACTAGGTAGTAGACTTGGCATTAGAGCTATCAATAAACTTGGCTTTAGTTCTATCGACAAAATTGGCATTAGTTAAAATTTAAAAAGGCACAAACCCTAGTAAGCTCCGATGTCAAGGATCACAAACATTAAGAATTTTGGATTTAAGAAAAAAACCCAATATCATAACACCAAGAATTTAACATTGTAGGAAAATACCAATATCATAAAAGGTGAGTGGAAAGAAAACGGTTGTATATTCAATCGTCAATTATGATTATTTAATTAGGCAACGAACTGTTGAACCAATTTAATATATTCTCATATTTAGTAGCCACATTCTCATTCAAGGTATAATGCCTCTTTTTGGATTTTAAAATCTTACAATGAAATGTATCCTGAACTCAATTTAATCCATACCTATTTTGCACACCCATGTTTTCCTAGTGTTAACAGGTATTCACTTCAAACCGTAAACCCTAAAACCCCGAGAATAAATCCAGATTGTCAATTTTATCAAAAATCAGCACCATACTTATGAAAAGAAACTTTCCCACTTTGTGTCTATGAACACATTTAATTTTCTATCAGAAAATCCTATTGTTCATATTACCAAAAATACTAAAATCTCAACATATCCTGCATTTCATGAATCATGGGTAGTTCAATTTCACATCAACTAGAGAGTGGTTAGAGTCAGTTGGACCATGGTCAATCTGTAGATCAGAGGGAGGTTCAATACACTTATTGAATGTTTGATTCTCAATATACCCTTCTACAATTACGCTCCAGATGGAAAATTGGTTTCTTTCTATCCCAACCCAAAAAATAACAAAAACAAAAAAATTAGAACTTGTGTTATGCACAATGAACTTCAATCAAGTTATTGAGACTATTATATCAAAATTATAATGGTCAGCAGCAAACTGAGCTATGGACTGGTGAGAAGCACGTTTAGGACTTTGTATTTCACACTAGTATGGTGGTACTCCCAAGTCCCTAAAGTTGCACACTTTAGAGAAAAAGCAAACACATAATGCTCACAGTCAAATATATAGTCCCATAACTATTTTAGTAGAGAAGTGTTAGATTTGATTACAAGAATACAACTTTGAATGACAAGACAAAAAACTTGCAACTTGGAGAAAACTACCTTTAAGTAGGATCATTTGTTTAAGAAAAACTTAGCCCAATCTTTCAACAACCTTTTGTGAATAGTGAAATGCATTTTGAAATGCACGTGAATGGTTGATGAGAAGATTATAACTCAGAGAAGATGGATTATTGTGCGTAGACTCAATCATGACACATTGACAATTGATTATACCACTACAACCATAATGACAACATCATTCTTGAGATATATCAACCTAACTCCACTAATAGACATTTGACAATCACCATTACACTTTTAAGGGAATGCCTCCTATTGTGAGGATAATAGGTTTTTGTTAGAGGAGGCTTGTGAAGGAAAAGAGGTAATGGATGAATATCTACTATCATAATCTGGGCAAAAAACCATTGATCCTTCAAGAACCCCCATGGTGAGTTCTCATTTTTCTATTCAAGCCAACCCCCTCATGGCGAGTTCTCATTTTTCTATTTAAGCCAACTCTTGCATTTCTTCTTTCTACATGGCTCTAAAGATTTAACTGAGTGTAAATGCTAGACATGAGTACCCTTCAGACTCTACCCGCATTACTACTTCAGATGTGGAAGTTGCATACCTAACATGAACAAATAGTGCTAGTTCGATATAACTTGGTTTAAGTTATTAGGCTTTCATAATCCATCTAAGAGTATTACAAGTTTTCCAATATGCTAAGAGTGCTTGTTATGCTACAATGTATTGTAAATTATTTTACAAAAAGGGGATAATAAGGGGATAGGCACTCGCCTATTTATGTCCTTTCTATCAATGATTGTTTTTGTGTTGACAGAGGTTAAGAGAATCAAGGAAAAAAAAGGTAATGGACTCATAGATATGCCTAAGGCAACAATTCCATTGAGAATTTCCCTGTTTCTTCCACATTATATATTATTTGGCATATCTGATGTAATTACAATGGTAGGAATGTAGTAGTACTTTTATGATCAGATGCTAGACTATATGAAAGCACTCAAAAGACAATGTGATGAACTTAGGCAACAACAATCTATGATAATTTTTTATACCCGAAGAGAATTTACAGGTAGGAGATTGTAGTTCTTTGAATGTAAAGCAATTCCATGAGGTTTTTGTCATAAGCATATCAATTTATAACTAAATCTCACGTGCACTTAATGGAATTTACAGACACTGTGCAAATAAGGCAAGGTAAAGAGACACAAAAGCTATATGATATTGGAAGGTCGTAATGAAACAATGAGAGTCCTTAGAGGTGAACGAAGATGAAGCTTTTTTTCAGGTGTGTCATCTAGTTTTGTCTTGTAAGCATTTTATTTACCTTGTTGACATTTATAGTTTTACCAATTTTACATTTCATTATTTTGTAGTCATGGAAACTGTCAAAGAAATGTTAGTGAGGATTTTAGTACCACGGGAATCCTTGGTATGTGGTTCGTTCATAGTGCAGAAAAGCCTCTATTTTCTTTTGGAAATAGAGAAAGAAGGTTTGATGGAACCTTTAACCAAATTGTTCAAATGTGTCACAACAAACATATATAAAAGTTGATCATACAAAAGGTTCGTATAATTTAAGGAGAAAGGAGAGCTTTCTCTTTGGAGGTTGTAAGTGGTCTTTTGATTTTTTCATTCAAGTGGAATAATCCATGTTTACAGTGGGTTTACTAAGTAGAATTTTCTCTGGTTGAATAATTTTAAGTGCAGAGAAATTATTTGTTAGTCAGTATGTCTCCATGGTGATTGTTTTCTGTCCAATAGAAGGCAAGACAAACTCAATTTGACTGATACAATTTCCTCAGGTATGATCATTTTCCTAATATATTTTATATCGTAGTAAAGTAGAGGGGACTCTTTTCTAGCTTCCAAGTTCCTTACTTTATTTTATTTGCATTGTCATCCTTTCAATAGTTAAGTAGCAGTACTTGAAGTGAAAATGTATCCACTAGGGACACAATTATCTTATGTAACAATTATAATGACTGAAACAATATGGTATGAATACAAGATTTAGAGTAAAGACTGATGGGGTTAAGAAAGAAGAATTCTAGGAAAAATTGGTTGAAACATAAAATGTTGCACTTTAAAGTAGAAGCATGATATAGTTCGAGGCCTGACGATAAGACATCCATTCTTGCAATGGGATCATTTGCATCTCAAGCCAAGGAAGAATGTAAAATGGACTTAGGAGTGTTTGTGCCGTGAACTGATGCTTAAGATGTGGGAGTTGAATTCCTAACATGAACAAATATTGCTAGTTTGATATAACCTGGTTTAAGTTACTAGGCTTTCATAATCCAGCTAAGGGTATTACAAGTTGTCCAATTTTTTAAGAGTGCCTACTATGCTACAATGTATTGTAAATTATTTGGAGAAAAAAGGGATAATTTAGTGCATGGAATACCTGTAAATAGGATAATTGCCTTCAAAAAAAATTTAGTTTCTTTGCCAAGGGAAATATCATGTGCTATTGCTAGAATGTCATTAATTCTCACATGCATGGAAGAAACTACCTTGTTTAACGTTTCGGCCTTTAGAGGAGAGATGTAGAATTTGCCCAAATAAACAAAATATCTACCAAAAGTAGAAGAATAATGGAATTAAGTGAGAAGAACATATATCCTGATCTCTCAAATAAGAACTATGCAACAATAACAATGACAAGTATGTCAATGCTTAAAACTCTTCTCCTCCATAGCATCACATCAGTGGCCATTCCTTCTCCAAGGGGATTAACCAAAAACAAAAAGATGTAGTAATATTTGCTCTGGCCCTCAATGTAGAAAATATCTAGTTCTATGACATAATGGTGGCCTGAACATATGAATGTATAAATTTTCTTTGAAAGCTATCAATTATTGTGAAGTTCATCCATGTAACTTGTCTATTGTTAGAACTTGGGACTTATTTTCTAAGGTGCATTTTCTTCATAAGTGCACATTGAAGCAGAAAATTACGCTTAACAAAAACAAAGTGGGGAACATGTCATTCTGAAAATATTCTACAAATTCTAAATCCTCTTCAGCTAGCCAATAGATTTCATACGTTGAACATTGGACAAGTTTTAAATTGAAACTGAGACCTAACTCGATTCAACTAAAAATAGAAACTAACAAATCTATTTTTCAGAGTAACGAAATCAATGACAAACTACATTTCTTGTGATGGAAGAGATCTTCATAGTTAGTCAAGTTTTAAATTTGAACTCACGCACCAGTACATAGAATACGCACATCGATTGGACATTAATAGGAAGCCGATGAGGATCGATCTAGAGGCCTTTTTGAGCAGTTGTTAGGTTCAAGCATTAAAAATACAAGAGAGACACAAAGAAAATCATGGAAACATCAAGTATGGTAAATGCATGAGAGACCCAAAGAAAATCATGCAACCCAATGTTAACAGTTGATCATGCATCATGGAACTAAATGCGTAGAGTAAAATTTGGCCAATAGATACGAGTGGAGAAAGGAAATGAAACATGAGGGAATCAATGAAATATAGGAATAAATGTTATCATTTCCTTTGTTTTGTGTGGTGATGGGGACCTTAATAAAACACAGATGTCATTTTCAGACAATGGGACAGATATCATCCCAATAGCAAGCGAGTAGATAAAAGTTGACTTCACCATTTTTAAGAAGAGATGCTTATCAATGTAATGAAGTTCTTTTATGAATATTTTGGTTCTAGTGTCTCCATTTATGGGTGCTAGCCTCCTTGTTTGGGCATCTCTGGGGTTGGTTGTTGAACATTAGTTTGATCCCAAAGGTTCAAGAAATGTAGCCAGATTTCTTTCCTAACCTCCAAGGGAGTTGTCAACCTTTTCTCTCTATAGTCTGCATTGAGACTATAGTAATGTCATAGATGTCGATGCCATTTTAATTGGACAGGTTTATCTTATGGGAAGATATTTCTATTTCTTGCCAACTGTTTCTTACACAACAACATTTGAGAAATTATTTTTGCAATGAATCATGAGGCAATGTTTGTGCTGTTCTGGGTGAATTTCCTGTTTGTGCGTTTGACATAAAATATGTTCAAACTAGATCTTTTGCTTCTACTTTGTAGGGTCTCTTATATATATATCATCATTTTACTCTTTGCGGTCTTATTGGAGTAACTTTCCATGGTATGGATGAATTCCTTTTAGGTCTTGAATGATTCCTAGCAGCTTCTCTTTTACCCAAATTATTTTGGGTCTACATGTTGGTTAACTAGAATTCTTGACCCAAGGAAAATTTTGTGAAGGATGTTGTGATCTAGTGAGAACCATTCAGCCCTACTTTGCAGGGTATCAGAATCCCATAGGGAGGCTACTCCCTCTAAACAACCCTCTTGTTTTGATGTCAAATTCATGTCTTCCCTTCCATAGAGATTTTATTAGTTATGAGAATACAATTTATTCATTTTATGTCTCTTGAAGGAATATTTATACCAAAAATTTTTATGTCCCTGATCTCCATATTGCTAGGATATTAGCTTTGTATTTTTTTTATTTAGAGTTGGCCCCAAAGGATTATAGAAATGTTAACTGTGACCCATTCACATTGTTTTCCACTGGTTCTTATTTCTATTCTTTGTGACTTATATTTTTACAATAATTCACTTGTAGGCATTTCAACAATTTATGGGTATTAATACTATAATGTATTACAGTCCTACTATTGTAGAGCTAGTGGATTTGTTTCAAATCAAATAAATTTATTACTTTCCTTATTTTTTGTGCAAATGAATGCACCTGGCATATATCTAATATATCGGTGTGGAAAAAAACTGCTACTCCTGAAGAGCTTAATCGATTTTTTTCGTCACTAGGCATTTTATCTGGAGCATTTTAATTTAATCCTATTGATGTGTCCATTGTTGACGTTAAATAGACACGAAAAGAAGGTTTTGATTGTCCAACACTCCTCAAATTTAGTTGACCTCTTTGTAACTGCAATGGTTTCTTAACTGCTGGGTGTGGCTTGTACGAAGCCTCTGGAAACAAGGTAAGGGCACACCCCATGTTCCTTTCTCAATGTGATATGCATTTCTGTTGGAAATCGATTTTATTCACTTTGTCTTATGTAGTTTACAGAAAAGATAAAAATATGGACTAAAAAGTAACTCTATTAACAGACAACAAAACTAAGCACCTGAAAAGGTTTTATGATGATAATTTTGTCTGAGATAAACTTACTGAAAGATTGACTTCATTTACTTTGATTTCCTATCTTAACATGTAGATTTTTATTAATCCATTGCAATATTTTATCATTGATTGTACATATGCTTCTTGGAAATTACTTTTTTGCAATCACAACATCCATTTAGTATTGTTCCCATCATTTTGACTCTTGGTACAATGATGTGTGTCCGAGTAGCTATGGTTGTCTTATTTTTCGTCGCTTGGTTTTATATATAGATTTCTTCTCTCCTAGCATGAAACGAGTTACATGGACAATCAATTATGAAATTTATCCTTCAAAATATACAAGTATATGTGGAGGCATTTCTTCAATAGTTTGTTATATATCTAATCTAATTGTTTCAAAGAGGTTTCTATCTTTGATTAATGTGTTGGGCACATCCAAAACATTTACAGTATTCGACACTATTGTTGGGGTTTCATTCCTTTTTGTCCTTGCTTTTTTTCTAAGATGAAAGGCGTGCACTTCAAGGAGGTCAATAAATTATGACAAGGGAGATTATATAGTGGTTTTATAGGTGAGGAAGATTCTTTAAAAAAAACCTTTCTTGATGATCATCATACAACCTGAAGCAGAAAATCAGATGTTCAAATCTCTCATGAGAGAGGGAAGTCAAGTCAGTAGTTGCAAATTTGCGGATGACTTTTTTAAGGCATTATAGGAGAATGTATAACTTAAATGCCATATCACGAATCATATTGACAAGTTTTGCATGGTGGCATATCAACAAGTTTTGGGTGGTGGCGGTGTCGTAATTTAAACTATTTCTTGATAAGATATTGTTACATTTTTTGAAATTCCATTGGATATGTTGGATTATGGATGTTTCTACTTACATCATTAATCAACATCCCCTTTGAAAAAAAAAAAAAAATTTACCACTTCCCAAATATATGAATTTTAATTTAGCACTACATATTTGCATGCAAAGGATATATATTATATGCTTTCCCTGATTTGGGATATACATCATTCCTCTCTATTGAGGTTACATCATTTATAGATTAGGTTAGGAACAAACCAATGGGATTTTTTGGGTTACTATACTAACACATTTTGTGGTCCAAACACTTTAGGTATAAGTCTTTTCATACTATTTTTTTAGGGATGATGGTCTTCCACTGGAAATACAGATATAGACTAAATTAAGAAATGCAATATCAAGTTGAATTTGGAGTTGTTGCACATTGGAGGTACAAGGAGAGTGAAGAAACACACTCTTCCTTCATTGATGAAATGGTTTAGTGGTCAGGATGGGTGCTAACATGGAATAGTAAGATTATGGACACTAAATTGTGGTTATCTCCCCAAGATGTAGACATGAGACAATTCTTTATGTATGTTTTTTGAAATTTCTACCATCATATCAATTTCATGATAAAATAATTCTTATTGTTGTTAAATAGATGATTATGTAAGAACTACCTCCAAATTTGATTGTCAAGGATTTGCTAGACAAAATAACTTATGTCAATTCACTTTTTACCTCATATGATTTTATAATACAAGAGGAGTTAAGGCTAAGAGTGAATCACAAAATCATCAGTGATCTTTTTCAGAAGTCGAAAATGAGTGATTTAGTGAATTGAATCTATCAATACTAGATACATTTTTTATTAAATACATGAAAGAAATAATTCAAATTTTTTGGTAAGGTTGATGAATTCCGGGATGAAACAAGCCATATGCTAGGAAAGAATTCACAAGTTGCAGTTGTGCCATCACTTATGTATAAATTGGCCAATTGTTTTTGGAGTGAAATAGAAAGAATGGTGACCAAAATATTTACCTTGTTTAATGTCAGTCAAAAACAAGTTTTTGAAATTGGGTGGGAAGGATAAAAATCTTTTCTCCCAACCACCAGAGATGAAGCAAATTGAAAACTTTTTTTGTGGATCTTATAATCAATATCATGATAGTCACATTTTTTTTGTAGCAAATTGTTTTGACTCTTTCAATCATTTAAAGCACATTATTTTAACAATGCTAGGAGATAGTTATGAATAACCACGAGAGGAAGATTTGAGATTGTCTAGGTTATTTCAGTTCTCATCTTTCCATTTCACTTCTTTATAGAAAACTATAATATTCAAATACAAACTCAACTCAAATAAAACTAAAATAGAGCAACCCAATTATGAAGATGTTTATCTCTCCACTACCTTGCAATGACGCTATATTTTATGAATCTTACTTGAATTTCATTATTAATAATATGGATTTATATATTTATTTTAACACCAAATTGACATCATAGTAAACATATGAATATCCCATTAAGTATGACCTAAATATGACTCAAATAATCTAACCTTTAGCCTAAGAACATGGCAGATTAATTTATGAGGTGTGAAGTTTTATTAGAGACATTGTTTGTTTGTTTCTTTTGGTTAGAAAAGGGTTTGCTCTTGGTTTTATGTGACTTTCAGTTTATCATTTCTAGCATGTTGAGAAATGGGAAAGAATAATGTGTGACATTATCTTTCAGAAATTGATGTTGAATGATAGGATACAAAGTTTAACCAAGCTTAGTTTTCTTTTGCAAAGGCAGAGGAACATTTTAAAAAGTTGCCTACAAATACACCATATACAAAGTTTGAACACAAGTAATATATGGCTTCTTCTTTTGCAGATATGCTCTTTTTTCTACCCAAGATATCACATTAAGAAAAACATTGATATTGTAGGAATTGTTTGAGGACCTAATTAAGGTGGATTTTTCTCATGTCCTACTTGATTGATACCTTCTCATGATAGGAAGACTTTAAATATGAATTAATATGTTCCTCAAACAATTCAGATTCAAAGTTCATATATATAAAAGATGAAAAAAAATAGAAATGCCTTCTTTTGATTGTTACTTGACACTAGTGTGGGCAGGTTACAGGAAATGGGATGGGAAAAAGGATCAGGGACAATGCAAAGCATGCCTTGGATATGATTCATTTGTTTTTGGAGATCCTTCAGGCATCTGAGCCATCGACTTTGGAAATGTTTCCAGTAGGGATTTCCATGGTTTTTAATGTTGTGATTATTTTACCTCATGGTTATTTTAGGTAAGCAAATGTTTTTGGAATTCTAGAAAAGAGACCGATGGAAAGAAAAATAGATTTGTTATAATTTCAATGTCCATTCCGTGATATCCTCTCTTTATTGTTTGATATTATTTTGAACGTTTCCTTTGATTTTGTTTTGTCTTTGAACTATGAAATTGAAAATACTCTGTATCATGTCCATTTAAACAACATCCAAAGCTTGAAGATGAGATTAGTATTACATGATATTAATTGAAATCCTTTTCGCTATTTTTTATTAAAATATTTTCATGGCTATTAGAAAAGTTTACTTTCATCTTGTTATTTGTGGAAAAGTTGTCTATATACTTGACCAAGTTCTTGTGAGAGAGAATGAAATGTTGTTGTGAATAAAATGACAAGGATTAGACATCACACCTCAGATTATTTGTTTTCACAAGTTATCTACAACCTGATCTTTTTAGCATGTAACTTAGTTGGCATGATTGTCCCTAAGTTTTCTCTAAAGGTTGAATACCAAGTTACTAAGGTGTTCTTTTAAATGGTGATGTTTCATTTGCTTTGTTTATATAGGTCATCTAGCCACATAGTGGCCACTATCGCCCAACCAAAAAACACTTGATTGAGTTTCTTGATTTTATGGGAAAAATGACATTGACATTGCTAATGTTGAGGTATATGTCATATAAATCTCTCATAGTCTTCTATAGTTTATATTCTAATATTCATAGTCTTTCATGGCATATATTTTGCATTGTATCTTCTTTCATTTTCACGAGAGAAACTTAGTATTGATGGTAAGAAGTAGGAATTGGAGAAAGAAGAGAACAATAACACTGGAGTGACAAATGAAAAAAGGAAGAGAGAAGATAACTAGTCTTGTGATATACTCCTAGAGCCAATATCCCGCATAAGGCACACACATAGAGACTGATGGTCAAGTTTTTAGAGTTGGCGATTTCATTTGTAATGCCTTGGAAACGTGGTGATAATGTTTTGAAGTGATGAAACAATATTTCATGTGTAAGTTGTACTCCAACCAATATTAAGTTGGAAACTCATATTCTAATACTTCACATTTTATATAATGTAATTTATGTGGTTAAAATTATTTATACTTGCACTTGATATTATTTAGTATTGTAATTAATATATGTTAATTTTACGTTTTATATTAGTAATGAACATGCACATTGTATAACATTTTTTTAATTTAGTAATAAAATCATAATAATTAATTTATGTTGATTAATAATGAACACAAAATCAATCTAAAACTATGAAATTATTAGTTTATATTGATTAATGATGAATGCAAATAAAATGAATATATGACTAAATTAGTCATTTATAATTATTATTAATGAAATTAAATAGAAATGAATATAAAATACTAAAATAGTCATTTATATTATGAAAATGAAAATCACAAAAAAAATATAAATGACTACTGCAAATGAAATTTTTTTTATTACAATTGATGACTAGATGTTACACATATACGAATAATAGTAGTTAATTTATGATATCTTATAACACAAGCAAAATTTAGTCATTTTTCTTTGGTTCATTAATTGTTTCAAATGATGACTACAATTTGCATATATATATATATATATTATATATATATATATATATATTTATATATATATATATATATATATATTATATATATATATATTAGTAGCTAATTTATAGTATCTTATAACACAACCAACATTTTGGTCATATTTATTTGGTCATTAATTGGTTTTCTTGGGTGATCATATAATAATTTATTTTGTTGTTTATTTAGTCATTAATTGTTGAAATTAATGACTAAATCAATGACTAAAATAATGACCAAATTTATTACTAAATATACAACTACATGATAAAATTGAGACAACCAATTAATGAATAAGCTAAAAAGGACTAAAATTTGGTCACGTTATAAGATATGTAAATTAGCTACTATTGGTCACCGACTGAAAAATGATCATTTATATGCAAATTTTAGTCATTTTTTTAGTAAATAATTAGCCATTTTCTACCAGTACAGTATGATGCAAGGTATTGCATGGAAAATAAGTTTCCATGGAATCTTGAAGAAGGCTCAGTTCAAGCTTTCCCTTGGAATAATTTGGAACCATAGGGATTGAGTCATGGTGTATGTCGTTAGTCTTATGCTCTCGATATTTTAGTGATTTTTTGTGCTTGATTGCAGTTTCGTTTGCATCTTGTGCATGGCCATGACACTTTGGTTGTGGTATCATATTGTTGCTGGTTTTCCATGATTTTCTTATTATTTATTTCTTGTCTTTCCTTTTGTGTTTGGGGTCAGGGGAATTAGTTGGGAAAGAGGAAAGTTAATGTAGCATAGCGAGAGCTGAATGAAACCCAACATGTGATGTAAGGCATGGATGAAGCTTAGTGCATGTATAACAGAAGCTGAAGGCAAGCATATAGAAGCTAATTGGATTGGTTAGGTCCATTGTTGTAAATGGATGATGGTGGGCCAGTCACGAGAAAAGTAATCAAGAAAGGTAAAGTAAATAGATTTGAGGAATAAGATGCCTTATCTATG
The DNA here is from genome assembly GCA_000404065.3 of Pinus taeda. Classification (NCBI taxonomy): domain Eukaryota; kingdom Viridiplantae; phylum Streptophyta; class Pinopsida; order Pinales; family Pinaceae; genus Pinus; species Pinus taeda. The sequence goes on from APFE030184134.1 coordinate 153,729, forward strand.
TTGGGAATTATTGTTCTAAATGTTGTACATGTGTTTCACGAATAAAGGAAGGTCTCTTATCCTTGACCTTATGATATCTAGTAATTATGTTGTAATCATAATTGTGTCAATGTATATATATATGTATACATGTATGCATGTAGGTATGTCATTTTCTAATGAGATCATGAATTTTTTTGCTAATTTTATATATATGTATGTATCTATGTACCTATGTCACTATTTGACATGGTCTTCAAGAATTGTTCTTTTGGAGGAATGATCGCTTATGCAGGTGAATGGCATGAAGAGATTCTTAGTTCATGAGGAATCAAGTGGGAAGAGTAGCATGACAGATCTCTGAGGTCATTATCATGTGGATATGAATCAATATTATGTGATTATACTATGTCTATGTGTATGTTATGGATAGGTTAACACTGAGAGATACATCAGTGAAATGAAAGAAGCGTGATGCGTGTCATGCTAGGATAAGCATGGATGGCGAAGAGACACTGGAAGTAAGGTTGCTTGGTAGGGACGGTGTGGTTTTGGATGTGTGGCACTACTATTGTGTATATATTGTATATGTTGTAGATGTTGAATTTTTTATGTGATGTGCATGTGGTGTTATGTATATAACATGTGTACATGTTGTTATGAAATGTTATGTACAAGGTGGTACAGATAGTGTTGTGTGAATATTGCATATGTAGTGTTGAGCATAGATGGTGCTATGCACATGTTGGAAATCTAGAATTGTGTGCATGTGATCTTGTGCACATGTTGGATATGCAATGTTGTGTAAAAATTCTATTTACATGTTGGATATTTAGTTTTATGTACATGTGGTGTTGTGTGCATGTTGTACATATGGTGTTATGTACATATGGTGTTGTGTTCATGATCATACAAGTGTTGTTGTGAGCATGTGGCATTATGCACATGTTGTACATATAGTGTTGTGTGTAGGTGGTGTTGTGTACATGTTATACATATGGTACTATGCACATTTTGTGTCGCGTACATGTAATGCAAGAGGTGTTGTGTATGTCTAGCATTATGTACACATTTTACGGGTGGTACAATGTACATGTAGCATTGTGTGCACATTGTATAGGTGGTGTTGTGTACATGTGATGTTGTGTACATGTTATACAGTTGGTGCTACGTATAGGTGGTAGTGTGTACATGTTGTACATGCAGTATTGGTGTACATGCGGTATTATGTGCATGTCATAAAGACATCAAGGACCTCCAGGTATGGAAATAATGTAGTTTCTACTCAATCTGAATTTATTATTATTTCTTCTCTTTCTAGTTTTTCTCCTTTGGATTCATGTGATATATAGTTGGTAGATAGTGGGGCTTCTAGACACTTCTATGGGTACCAAGAGGTCCTCTCAAATTTGGTTGAGAGGGTGAAAAATCTAAATATTATCCTTGGGGACAACTCTACTCATCCTGTGCGGGGTTTTTGTTATGTTAAATTTCATTTGAATGATGGGGAAATTGTACTTCTTTAAGATTTTATGTATCTACCTAGACTAAAGAAGAACCTAGTATCTATATCTTACTTAGAAGACAAAGAGATACGAGTAGTATTCATAAGAGGAAAGGTCCTTACCTGGACTATGGAATCTCACATGAGGGACACTTTCACCTTGGGATCTATGTAGGACTATAGAGTTAATGGAAGGTGACTGAGAGCAATAATTCATGATAATAATCATCAAAGTGAGTTATGGAACTGAAGGTTGGCACATCTATTTTATGAAGCATTTCTTAAAGTAAGAAAGATGGTTTCTATGATGCTTGATGTTTAAGCTAGTCATGATGGGGTATGTCCAGGATGTGTCAATGGGAAGAAGACAAGCAGACCATTTCCCTCTTGTAAAAGTACTACTTATATTCTTCAACTCATTCAATCTGACCTATGTCGACCCATGCCAGTGCACTCCCTTGGTGTCTACCTTTATTATATAATATTAGTTGATGACTTCTCGAAGAAAAAATGGATATTCTATTTGAAGCATAAGGATGAAGCATTTGACATGTTCAACGACTTCAGCGCACTGATAGAGAATCAAAAAGGGAAGAGAATCAAAGTTTTTAGGTCCGACAATGGTGGAGAATACACTTCAAATGCATTCATTGACTTTTGAAAGAACGGTTGAATTAAGGCAGAGACTATTGTACCATATAATCCCGAGAAAAATGGTTTGTGTGAAACAAAGAATAGGTCCTTCATAGAAGTTTCCCGAGCTATTCTACATGATCAAAAGTTTCCAAATTTCCTTTCGGGAGACACCACTAATACACTAATATATGTTTAAATAAGGATTTCTCATCAAGCCTTGGGTGACAAGACTCCCAAAGAAGTGGTTACTATGTGAATCCTGATGTTGGTCATCTAAGAGTCTTTAGCTGTCTCGTATACATTCATGTCTTAAGAAATCTAGGGCATCAAGGTTAGGTGATTTCTCTATTAATGATAACTTCTTGTGAATGCTTTTTAATTCAATAGATTAGGATCTAACCTAGTTAAACTTTTCAACACTCCTTCTTAACTAGGGAGGTATTCATAATCGATACAAGGTACTTGGACATTCATAATCTAAAGAATTCTCATAAGAAGAGTGGGATTGGTAATCCATATATATAGCATCATATCAACTAGAATTGTCACATATATAGGCCTTGACTAACATCTCTATCTCTCCACAAGATTTGAGCTAAGTGGTGGCAAGACCAATGATTCAAAGTCACCATCATCATTATCTCTCTTGGAACATACCCCACCCAAGTTATCAGGGTGTGTTCCACCAGGACTATTCTTATCCTAGATTCCCAGTCCTCAAAGAATATTGGTCCTCTATGAATACTCTTACCTTGGATTCCCTAACTCATCCTCAAAGAACATTGAATTACAAATGTTTACCCAATCCCCCATTTTGTCTTCCCAAGTGAAGACAAGATTGATTTGTCTATCTCTCCCTTTTAATTAGGGAGGACATGCTTATTCCAATGAAGGAGTGTACCCATTCCTACGAAAGGAATGTACCTATGCTCCCTCTTATCTTAGTAATTTTATTTCAAGTTTCTACCAAGTTATGAACTTGTTTCTAGGCTCCCTCTTAATTACAGACTTACAACATCTCTCTAGGTGGAGATGGTGGGACAACTATCTTCTTGAAGAACTCCTCCTCATGATGTCATGGACTTCTCTTCTTTATTTGTGAATCTTCATGCTTTGGGACTTATTCGTATGGCACAAACCATCCATCACATTCATCCATGAGTTAATCATGTCATTATTCCTTTCATTTTAAAGTGATCCATCAGTTCGTATATGACCTTCCTTCATGCCATGTTACCTTCTTCATTCCATGTTTCCTTAAGGATCTTTCATCCCACTACATGGACATTATAGGTGAAATATATCCATAGATCTTCCCTTGGAAACACTACACAAGCCCATCCATGTATCATTGAAAAATCAAGGAATGAAAATTAAATTCAAATTACCTTTGTGATGGTATTTCATCATGTCATCTTCTAGTTTTCATTAGCATCTTGCATACGCATTGACACATATCCAAAAGATATATAATGTCAAGGGTCTCTTTCTTTTTCATACTTCATTATAGTCTTCATACCTTTCATGGAGATATCCTAGTCAAATCTCTCAGTCATCATATGTTGATTTCTTTCTTCTTGGTTGCATATTTGATCTTTTTCCTTCTTTTTTCACACATTGTTTTCCTAGGAACTTTTAATCGAAGTTATTCCAATCACTGTCAACCACCTCATATCTCATATGAGGACATATTATGTTGATTTCATCTAGAAAATTTGTGACGCATGCCTTCATGCATCCTTTCAAAGAAGGATATCCTTTATTTTGATCATGCTCTCGAGATAGATCATTTATCCATGTTACTTGCAACCATATGACATGACTCTACAATATCAAAATTATGCATGCATACCTTATTTTCCTTTAGGTCATCCTGACTTCCAATAGATTCCTTGATTGAAGGAACTTCAAACCCATGATCTACTTCACTTATTTTGTCATCATTCCATCTTCCCATGAATTCCCATAAGATGTAATTCTTGATGAACCCTTGCTTCCTTTTTATTGGTGCACTTTCCAATGCAGATTCCAATAGAGGAGCTTGAGTATCCTCATCCAATAAATGTTCCCCTTTTGACTGATGTATGATGATCTTTGTGCTAGGTGACCTTTGCTTGTTTTTCCCATAAGTGCCACTTATGCTTCTAATGAGGTTACCAAGATCTATATCATTCCATAGATTTATATTTCGTCCATATTTCATTCTTCTCTATGATGATCTCATGAGCTCTTTCTTTTAATGATTATATGATGCCATGATGCATCATATCATTTTTCTTAGGAATCATGATAGCCATATCTTAAAATATAAAAACCTGAAAAGAACTAGGTGAGGAAGAATATCTCAATTATAGTAGAGGTCTCTTACCTTCTCTTCTTTTTGGACTTCTTCTTTTCAACTTCCTCCACTTCTTCGGTGATATGGACTTCTCAGTTACCTCTTTTATTATCTTCCTTCTTGAGCTTAGGACAATCTCTTTTATAATATTCATATCCTTGACATCCATAGCATTGAATCTTAGGCACGTTCCTTCTCTTTTCTTGAGAACCAATTTTTTTCAAACTTTCCTCTTCTCTTTGCCATAGCAACATATGCTTGATTTTACTCAATGGTTCCTACATCAGTTTTATCCTTCATCCTGGTTTCTTTAATCTTTCATAGTGACCATAGATATTGGGATGGATTAGCTTCTTTCTTCCCATAAATGCTTGAAGTAATGTTACCCCACTCCTCTGGTAGTGTCTTTAGTACTACAGTGGTTATCTCCTTGTCAGCCATTACTTCTCCCAGGTCTTGAAGTTCACCCCTTATTTTAGATATCCTCATAAAGTATGAGGTTATTCCTTATTCTTTTAATATCCTTATCTTCTAAATTTTTTTCCCTAGAGAGATAACTTCTCCTGTAGTTCTTACAAAAAACAACTCTACCAATTTTTCATATATTTCTTTTGAGGTGTTTAGTTTAGATACAAATGGAATGTGGGGATCCTTGATACATTATATGAGAACCCTTTAAGCCCTCACTTCCCGTTACATAAGCCTCGCAAGTACTTGAGCATATTATTTTTCTAGTTTGGTGATAAATCCTTTAGTGTGATCTATAACCTCATTTTCAATCAGATTCGGATATGTCCTCTTCTTCCATGAAATATATTTTGAAGCCCCAACCAATTCCTTGAAAAACGACATTTTGATAGATTCATACATAAATATACTTACTTGTGAATATGCTTTTTCCACTCATTACCTCTTTGAATTTGATGATCATATAGATGATATAGAACTTCTCCTTGATGAATATAGATCTCTTCAAGAATGATCCTTCACTACACAAGGAGGGAGATCACTTTAGATCATTTTAAGGGGTTGTCCTTATTGATGATGACTAATGATGACTTCTTGATGCTTCTTTAATAATATTCTTTCAAAGATGAAATCCTTGCTTCAATGAAATTAAATATCCTTAGAACCTTTTGAAGATGATGAAAATGTCCTTTGCTTCCCTTGAATGAATGAACTTCAAGCTACGTTGATTTCTAGATCTCTTCAATTTAATGAGGGTCTTTGTGGTCTTTTGATGATGATTGGATGTTCCTAAGACTTCCTTTTGATGTAGACCTTTTCTTCAATCCAGGGTTTTGTCATTTCCTTGTAGATCTTGACTTTGTTGATGATATTCTTGGATTTTCTTTAATGTATTTCTTCAGATTTTATCATTGAGTGTCCCTTGATAATATGCTCTTCCTTGACTTTGTTTCCTTAGTTTTGATACCATGTTGAGAAATCTAGGGCATTGAAATTAAATGATTTCTCTATTAATGATAATTGCTTCTGAATGATTTTTACTTCAATAGATTAGGTTATTTTTCTATTAATGATAACTTCTTGTACATGGTGTAGTCGTGGTGTTACGACATGTGTATTTGATGTGTTGTACTATGTGTACGTATATGTATTGAGTTGTACATGGAGTGTGGGTGTATGTGATGTACATTGGATGTACGTGTATATATTGTGTTTTGTTGTACACTGAATGTTGGTGTATGTATTATGTTGTTCTGTACACTAGGTGTAGGTGTTTGCGTTGTATGTCAGGTATAGGTGCATGTATTGCATGGCGTTGTATGTCATATGTGGTTGTATGTGTGTGATGCACACTATGTGTATGTTCACATGGTTGAGAAGAGGGCACTGGCCATTTTTCGGGTGTGGAAACCGATCTGTAATGTGTATGGGATAAAGGCAAAGCTAGAAGCTAAGGATTCATTAAAGGATAAGTATCAATATTTTATTTTAGTTTTATTATACGTCTGAATTATGATTCTAGTTTATTATGGTTACATGTGATTTATGATTTTGATCTATGATGGTTGTGTTTTGAGCTAACCTGATGTGATATCTTTATACATGATGATTTGGTCAAAGATGCTAGTCTGACTTGTTGCAAGTGTAGCCTATTGATGAGCTACCAATGAGGTATGATGTGAAATTATTTAAATTTTTTTTAAATCTAATGGAAGTTATGTGCTTGGTACAAGAAGCATGGAAATGCCTAATTGGGCAGTGGATATCGACTGCAAGCATTAGTAGCAACAATAAAAGGAATTGGAACATGCAACAGTATGTTGGTAAAGCACTTCAGGAGGAGGGCCGTTGTGGTACACTGGTACCCAATAGTGTCCATCGATTTCCATGAGTATGCTATGACCAGTATGATGGTTTGAGGTAGGTATATCCCTTGGTTGTATGAATTTCCAATATCAGGAATCCTTTCCAAGGGATGGATTGCTCGCGATTGGGGATGTTGGGTAACTTGGAAGGCGAGAGACTACATAAAAGGGTTGACCGGATTTCCTTAGGGAATATGTAGAAAAGAAGGGAAGGTCAAGGATATGTTTGTTTTTGTAATTATCATTTCCAGATGGAATCAAATGTACATTGGGAGTACGCCCTTGAACAATGAGTCGGTAATTGTTTAATGAGAGTAAAATTCTAACAGGATTATAGCGTTGGGCATTAGATGTAGTTTTACTATTGCAGTGGATTTTGGACTTCCTGGGAAGGAGGTGAATCCTGGTATTACTTTGAGGGTGGAGTTGTGAGCCTCTGGATTCCCTTGTTGCAGATGTAGACATCGTATCCTTTTATTTTTTGGTTTAGAAAATGTGCATATGTGCATATATGATTCTTGTAAATACTGTAATGAGCTATGTTATAAAGCTTGAGTAAGAGGTATGGTTGTTATCTGGTCATGTTGTCATGATTTTTTCCTTTTGCGCAAGTCTTTCGTTGTAAATACTACAAAGAGCTAATTTATAAAGCTCCATGGGAAGTATGTTTCTTTTTAAGCAGTTTTATAGAGGTCATGTTGTGGTTTTACACCAAGGATGGTGTTCCCCAAAGGGGAAGGTTCTGTAAGAACCCTCATGAAAATTCCATGTAATAAAAGTTAATAAAGGAAAAATGTTGGGTTGTGTTATATTCTTTCCACAACTAACCGATGTAGTGAACGGGGGGTTAGAGGGGGTACGGAGCTCCCCCTTTGTTGCCCAAATTGCACAGTAGGGAGGTCATGGGGGGGCAGCAGCCCCCCTATCTAGAGGGTTTGACGAGAGCAGGTAACCACCATCTATAGGGTCCAAAGCAGTGCCCTGAGAAAAAAAAAATTGGACCCTATAATAGGTTGGGCAAACCTACCTATGGTTTTCGATCCATGATTTTGGATGCGATGGTTTTGGGTCCATGGTATTGGATTCTTTGACATGTATAAATATTTATGGTAACATTGAAAGGAATATAATGAAAAATCAAGCTGGTAGTCCCGGTTTTGGGATCCAAGGGAAAATCTCTGTGTATATGTGTTTTTTGTGTTATGCTCTCGTATTGTTTATTTTCTGTGTTTTTTAGAATTCATATCAAGGTCATTTCTATACGAGGTTAAAACCTACATTTGGCATCAGAGCTGTTTTTGCTTCAAGGGGATACCTTTGTTGCTAAGGGGTTTCGCTTAGGCTTGTGGTAGACCCTGTTCAGTGGGAGATTTGCAAGATCGATTCTAGTGGTGAAGGAAGATGGCGAGCAGTGGAAAGATAGAGATTGAGAAATTTAATGGTCAGAGTTTTGAGTTGTGGAAAATCAAGATGGAGGATCTGTTGGTGGATAAAGATCAGAGGATCGCAGTAGATCCAAGTACTAAACCAACGGGAGTGTCTGATGAAGAGTGGAAGAAGTTGGATCGAAAAGAAAAGAGCACAATATGATTGTTTGTCTTAGATTCAGTATTTTTGAATGTATCAAGGGAAGCTACGGCGAAGGCTTTGTGGGAAAAGTTAGGGACTTTGTACCAATCTAAGTCTCTAGTGAATAAATTGTTCCTGCGGACAAAGTTGTATAACCTGAGGATGAAATATGGAGACTCATATATAGAGCATCTAAACGCATTTAATATTGTGGTAAGTCGGTTAGCATTTGTTGATATTAAAATTTCAGATGAATATAAGTGCATCAGTTTGTTGTGTTCTCTACTAGGTTTGTGTGATAGTCTGGTTATTGCAATAGGTAGCAATGCAACTACCTTACAATTTGATGAAATAGTCTCATCCTCGCTGATGGAGGAGATGAGATAGAAAAATATGGCGAGTCGAAATGGTGATGCCTTATCTATACGAGGATGGTCCCAGAACATAAACAAAAATAAGTCATCAAGTGGGAGATCTAGATCTAGAGGGAGATCTAAATCTCCAAGAAAAACTGTAAAGGTGGTGTGCTAGAAAATGTGAAAAGGAAGGGCACTACAAAAGGGACTATAAATCTAAATCTCCTGATAAAGGAAAGGGATCTGATGATGCTCCTTCTGCAGAGGCAAAAATCACCTCAGATGAAGGTGGGGATGTGTACATGGCTTCTTCAAGTACCCATGTAGATCATGATGTATGGTTGATTGACGCAGGTCCATCTTTTCACTTCACTCCCCATAGAGAGTGGTTCTATGAGTATGATAAATATGATGGTGGTGATGTCTTCATAGGGGATGATAGGAAGGCTAGAATCGTTGGTCACGGAAATGTAAAGTTGAAGTTGCAAGGTGGAAGGTTTAGAACACTTCCGGGTGTTCTGCATATTCCTGCATTCACTACAAATCTGATTTCTGTAAGCAAGTTGGATGATGCAGGTGTAAAAAAAGTGTTCGAGAAGGATACCTGCAAAATGGTTCGGAGCACTGGTATTGATGCAGGGAGTTTGAATTGGAACTTTGTGCAAGCTGCAAGGTAGAACTGTTATTCATGAGTGCAACAGTTCTGTGGTTCTTGAAAGTGGAGCAGAAGATCTAGTGGTCTCTGGAAAGAAGACCATGTTGTGCCATCAAAGGCTTGGACATATTGGAGAGAAGGGCCATTGAATACTTCATGGTAAAGGTATGGTAGAAGGTATGAGTAATAGCTCTCTGGATTTTGATTTCCATGAAAATTGCGTATATGGGAAGTAGAATTGGGTGAGTTTCCCCTATGGTGGTAAGAGGGTGAAACAGATATTAGGGCTTATGCATAGTGATGTGTTTGGACTTGTGAAGGTTCCATCACTAGGTAAGTCTATGTACTATGTATCATTTATAGATGACTTCTCAAGGAGTACATGGATATATTCCTTAAGAAGAAATATGAATTCTTTGACAGGTTTAAAGAATTAAAGGATATAGTGGAAAACTAGATAGAGAAGAAGATAAAGGCATTGAGGACAGATAACTATGGAGAGTTTTGAAGTAAGGAATTTGAAGAATTCTGTAAGAAGTGTGGTATAGCACGACAAAAGACTATGCCATATAGACCTTAGCAAAATGGAGTTGCAGAAAGAATGAATAAGACATTGATGGAAAGGGCAAGAAGCATGCTCAGTGGTGCTGGGTTAGGACAGGAATTCTGGGCAAAGGCGGTGGGTATTGCATGTTACCTAGTCAGCAGATCACTTTCATCAGCATTGGAGGATAAGACTCCACAAGAGGTATGACTGGTAAGAAACCCTCTCTTTCACATCTAAGGCTATTTGGATGTGATGCATATGTACATGTTCCAAAGGAGAAATGAACCAAGTTGGATAGTAAATCTGAAAAGTGCATATTTATTGGGCATAAGGATGGTTTAAAGGGTTATAAGCTTTGGAACCCAGTCGCATGGAAGGTTGCGCACAACCAAGATGTGGTGTTCAAAAAGGTAAAATATATTATTAAACAAGAAGTTCAACCAAAGGAACCTAAGAAGATAGAGTTTTAGCTAAAGGAGGAAGAATCAAACTCTATAGCAGAGGAGGAATCAGAAGATGAAGAGCCACAAACTTCAAGTGTAAGAAGATCGGTTCGAGAAATAAGGCAGCCAGAAAGGTATAGTTCATCTACTTTCTGCTCAAATTTTTCTTTTTCTATTACTGATGATGATCCTAGAACTGTGAAGGAAGCAGCAGATTCATAGGATGGAAAAATATGGGAAGAAGCCATGGTTGATAAAATGGCATCTTTGTACAAAAATGAGGCTTGGGATTTGGTGGAGTTGCTGACTGGAAGGAAACCCATTGGCAGCAAATGGGTGTTCAAGAAGAAGACAAATGCAGAAGGAAAGGTGGAGAAATACAAATCTTGGTTGGTAGCAAAAGGTTCTTCCCAGGTGTCGGGAATTTATTTTGGTGATATTGTTTCTCCTATTGCCAAGGTAACTTCTATTAGATTACTTTTATCTGTTGTTGTTGCTTTTGATTTTGCGGTAGAACAGATTGATGTGAAGACAACATTTCTTCACGGGAATTTGGAAAAGGAGATCTACATGAAGCAACATGAAGGCTTTGCAATGAAGGGTAAGAAAGGACTGGTGTGCAAGTTAAAGAAGTCTTTGTATGGGTTAAAACAGTCACCAAGGATGTGGTATCAGAAATTTGATACATTTTATATGGGGAATTGGCTTCACCAAAAGCAAAGAAGATCATTGTGTGTATTTTAAATTAATTGGTGACCATGTTATTTATCTGGACTTGTATGTGGATTGTATGTTTCTGGTTGGAAATGACAAAGAAATTATCTAGGATTTGAAGGCCCAATTGTCCTTCAAATTCGACATGAAAGATCTTGGTGCTACAAACTATATTTTGGGCATGGAAATTAAAAGAGATTAGGCAAAGAGGAAGCTCTAGTTAAACCAGAGGAAGTAGGTCGAGACAATACTGCAGAGGTTTAATATGCAAGATAGTAAATCAGTGAAGGTTCCTATTCCTATAGGTGTAAAGTTATCTGCTAAACAGTGTCCCAAGACACAAGAAGAGGAAGAGGAGATGTCATGTGTTCCATGTGCATGTGCAGTCAGTAGCCTGATGTATGCAATGGTCTTTACTAGACCAAACACTGCACATGTAGTGGGAGTATTGAGCAAGTTTATGTCAAAACCATGGAAGGAGCACTAGACAACAGTGAAGTGGGTTTTCAGATATTTGCGTGGGACTAGTGATTATGGTTTGTGCTACCAAGGAAGACCAGGATTGGACATAGTATTGGATATTCGTGGCTTTGTTGATGCAGACTAGGCTGGAGATCTGGATCAGAGAAGATCTACAAGTGGGTATGTGTTTAACCTATTTGGAGGTGCAATCAGCTGGATGAGTAAGAAACAATCTATAGTGGCACTATCAACTACAGAGGCAGAATACAAGGTATCCACTCATGCAAGCAAGGAAGCAGTTTGGTTGCAAAGATTGTGTTCAAGTATGGGGTTAGTACAGGCAGATATAAGGATAGACTATGACATCCAAAGTGAAATTTTTTTGGCAAAGAACCCTGCTTATCATTCAAAGACAAAGCACATTGATGTTCAGTATCACTTTGTGAGGGATATGATAGAAGACAAAAAGGTGTTGCTGGTAAAGGTGGACACCTTCAAGAATACTACAGATGCATTGACAAAATCTGTGAGCTCTAAGAAGTTCTCCTAGTGTAGAGAAACAATGGGTGTTTCAGGGGTGAAAAAATGACTAAGCTCTCATATGTCCCCCTATGGAAAGAAAACAACAAGTGGGAGAATTTTGGGTTGTGTTATATTCTTTCCATGACTAACCTATGTAGTGAATTGGGGGTAGAGGGGGCGCAGAGGCCCCCTTTGTTGCGTTGATTATGTAGTGGCGGGGTCACAGGGGGGTGGTTCCCCCCCCCCTGTCTGGGGGGTTTGAGGGGGTGGGTTTCCCTCTTCTACGGGAGGAAAAAAAATTTTGAACCGTATATTACGTTGTGCAAACCTACCTATGGTTTTCGGTCCATGGTTTTGGATGCGATGGTTTTGGTTCCATGGTATTGGATGCTTCGGCATGTATAAATATGTATTGTAACTTTGAAAGGAATATAATGAAAAATCAAGCTGGTAATCCCGGTTTTGGAATCCGGGGGAAATTCTATGTGTATATGTGTTTTATGTGTTATGCTCTCGCATTGTTTATTTTCTGTGTTTTTTAGAATTCGTATGTAGGTAATTTCTGTATGGGGTTAAAACCTACAAAAAATAAGACCACAGTAAGGGACATGAATTCCAAGCTGCATGTTAGTCAAACATATCCTAGTGGACATCAATGAATGTGTTTATGGCTAAAGGAAATTAGCAAAGGCCAAGGCATTAAAAAGGAAAAAGGTATTTTGGCACATTTATTTATGAAAATAAAGGAAAATAGGAGAAAAATGAGGTGAAAGGTCACATGTTGCATGTGAGAAGGAAAATGAAGGAAAATAATGGAAATTGAAGAAAATAAAGGCCTAATTGATAAAAAGGCTTTCGAGGATCAGTGGGCAAGGCTTCATGAGTGTAACCTTGGTTAGTTCAGTTTTGGACCTCTCTCATTATTCTCTCTCTCTCTCTCTCTCTCTCTCTCTCTCTCTCTCTCTCTCACACACACACACACACACACACACTCTCACACTCTTGGACACTTAGAATTTTCTTGGAGCTCTCTATCTTTGGAGCAAGGAAGGAAAGCAAGGATCAAGTAAGGAAGAGCAAGATCAAGTAGCTTCAGGAGGAATACTTGGAGGTAACATATTCCATGTGTGATTTCCTAGTTGGTTTTAACATGCATGGCTTTACATGTTGCTGTATGGTTCTCTTGTTGTTAGTGGCATGGTTTTGCTGGGTTGTGATAGTGGTTTTCATCTTAGGCTTGCCTTTTTCTTGATATCACGGTGTCTTGGGATGTTGATCTCGATTTTGAGCTTTGGATTTGCTTGATGGATTTCAGAATCTGGGGCGGAGGTGCTCTCAAGGTTCATTCACAAAGGCCTAGGAATCCCTTAACCGATTTTCGCGAGATACCTGATAAAGCTTGAGGGAGGTGTCTCGGTTTAGGGCCTGGTGATCTGGGATTGAATTGTGATAAAGCCTGAGAGGCAAGCAGATAGAAAATTCCTTAAGGATAGTGATGGATTCCAGAAGGCATTCAAAGTTCGATTCAGTTTTTGATATGATCACAGATTGGTGAGGTTGGATGTGGTTTAACCTTTGGATTCCCTTGGTTGTTTTTAGATTGGTTTATCCATGAGATCCCACATTCATGCTTGGAATATGGCATGAGAGTGATTGGCTAAAAGAAATCTTTGGTTAATCCATGTATACAGCCAGGTGGTACGTCAAAGTATCGAACTTGGTCAGACTTACCTATGTTTAATAAAAGTTAAGTTCTCTCTCATTTGTACTTGCTTATATGTGGATTTAATGGTTGTTATCTCACTATTATTTCCATTGTTTTTTGTTGGTTATAAGCATGGTTAATTAACTGGTTCACATCATGGTTATTTCGTATTTTTACTTGTAATTGTTAAAATGATGGATGGAAGACCTAATTGATGTCATAAAATTTGAAGGGAGAAGGTGGTGATCTTTCTTGTCATGTCACATAATATTTCTTAGTCATTCATGCTCTGGCTTGTATCCTAGACTTATAGATTGCGTTGAAGCCAAGTGCTTGATAGAATGTCAGTCCTCGTTGGGGATGCTAAAGCCTAGTCCCAGAGTTAATTTTTGGTTTATTAGTCTTTCAATCATGTGTTTAATGGATTCTGGAAGATACAACAAGTTTTGGGCAATGGCTGGAATCCTGAGCTTTAAAAGTGCCTTAAATCCCACGGACTTTAGCATAGGTTTACTGGAAGTAATCCCTGGATGCAGGCATGCAGGCTTGTGGGATGCCCATAGCACGGGAGTGTCCAAAGGTTTAATAGCTTAAAAACTCAGTGGGACCCAAGGGCATGATACCTGTGTGGTTGGGATGGTTGCTGGAGTGTTTTTATCCATGTGGAAGGTATTTTTGATGGTTTTTCGTCAATTCCACTTCCTTAAGGATACCTAGGAGGTTGAATCTTATCATAGTGGCCTCTAGTCACATGTTTACCCCGGTTGGCCAGTTACATGTGTATATATGGTAGGAGGGTGCTATAGAGGTAGCTAGGTTCACAACAAAATGCATGGTTTGTTGTAACATAAAGCCTAGTAACATGAAACAAGGTCTCTACAATCCCTTGCCTATACCCACTCAACCTTGGGAAAGCATCTCCATTGAAATTTTAGGAGGTTTACCAATAATTAGGAAGGGACATGACTACTTGCTCATGGTAATTAAGAGGTTCAACAATATGTGTGTTCTAATTCTCTGTAAAAAAGTCATTAGTGGTAAAGAAATTATAGACTTGTTCTTTGGGCAGGTCTGGATGCACTTTGGGATATAAATGAGCATTGTTTCAGATGAAAAAAAAATCTTAGTGCATTTTAGACTACATTATGGGAGAATATAAATATTAGTTTAAAGAGGTCTATCATATTCCATCCACAGACAAAGGGGAAAACATTAGTCAAAATGAACTTGGTTCAACTTTTAAGGGATTACAATCAAAAGCATTCAAAGGATTTGAATGAAATTAGGGTATATTTACAAAAATCTTATAATAGAGCAGTCCACACTTCTATTTGTATGTACCCAATTGTAATTTTTTTGGATATCTTCCACCTTCACTTTTGGATGTTGCATGTTGCTAGCAAGGAAGAGCAACGGAGGATCTTGTAGGTGATTCCTTGGGCAATATTGTTTTTGAGAAGATTAGGCAGATCTATTTAGTAGTACATAAGATGCTATAGAAGTCATAGGAAAAATATAAGGTCATTCATGGTGAACACAAAACAGAGAATTCATTCTAGGTGTGAGATAAAGTATGGTTATGGTTTAACAACAAGAGGCTATAGGGTCTTGGAAGGAACATGAAGACTCTACGATGAGGTCACTTTGAGATATTGAGAAAGGTGGGAGATAGCACATATAAAATCAATACCCCCATACTTGTGTATTTACTCAATGGTGAATGCAAAGAATTGGAAGCTTTATAAGCCTTCCAAGTTGGATCAGGAAGAGGAATAAATCCTCCCTCCCATAAATTATTTGGCACCATATCCTCAAGAAGAGTTGACAAAGGATACAATTTTGTAGAAGAGGTCCACAACAGCAAGACAGGGGTATCATGACCTTCGGAAATTTGGGTTGAAATGATAGCCTCCAAGAAGGCTAAATAATACTTTAGGGAGAAGGTATAGGAAAAAGATTCTCACCTCATTCAATATGACCTTTTGAGGACCAAAATCCTCCCAAAATGGGGAGTTATGATCTAGAATATACCACTAAATTATTTTTCATCTATTTCAATGCTTTCAAAGTGGAAAAGGTGGGGGAATCAACTCACAAGTCTATTTTGTTGATTTGTCCCATTTTTCCGAATTGGAGTTAGAGATATTTTAGAAGTAGCATGAGGAATTAACGACATTTAATTGGTGATAAAATTTTACACTTAAGCACAACACCCCCTTGCTCTATTCTACACACAAGTACCTTTCTGACGATGCAAGAATTGCCTCAATTAGAGTCCACTTGAAAAATTTATGCCACCCAAAAGTTGAAATTCTTGTTTTTACTACCTTAATTGGAGGGGATGCATGTTGGCCCCCATTATTCATGGAAAAGGGGGTAATAATGTGATCATAATGAAGAAGACTATATAAGAGTAAATATTGTAACTCTAGATAAGGGTTGAAAGAGTCAAAATTAATCACTAGTAGGCTATTGGGTAGGGGGATAATCGGGCCCATTTGAGTGCATTTTGTTCCATAGATGGGCAGAGTAGTTGAGAGTGCATAGAAAGAGAGCAAACATATAGGTTTTGTGTACTATAGTAACCCATGGGCCACCTATCACACTCATTGATACTTTCCCCCATTTCTGTTTAGAGAAAAAGAGAGTAGAGAAACCTCACATTTCAGTTGGATTTTCTCTCACAAGGGTTTACATGATCATATCTTCTGTTATTATGATTATGAGTGATTTTATTTTTCTTCGTTCTTTACTTTCTGCATTTTACGTATTGCATGCATGAAAACAATAACTTAATAAATCCATAATCTAAAAAAAATAACCCTCATTGAATAGATTTAGAATTTAAATAAAATTATATCAAATTTATTCTCGCAAGCTCTCTAATAAAGCTCTCTAGTAAAACATCCACGACAATTTATAAATCATATATATATGAAATTATATAAATATTAAGAACAAAAGAATTGGGAGTAACTCTATAACATTGATCCTTGTTTTTATTATACCATAATATAATTTTGAGTTACCTAATATATAACATAACTCTATATACATAAAACCTAACCCAATACTCCTATAAACATAAAATTCTCTACCCACTCATTTTAATATTCATGTACTTAATAATCTTAATTAAAATAAATATTTACTAATATAAATTTTAAAAATCATTCTTATTATATATATTTATCATACAAATATAATAATTAATAAAAATAAAGAATATTATTCAAAAGTAATTACACGAATCGTTAATATTAATAAAAAATTAGTTACTCTCTTCCTAGAATATTATTCCTAGAACATCTCTTCTCTACTTTATAGTATTTCATATTCTATTATATATTTTGAAAATGATATGGTCTTATCGTATCATGAGTGCATTCAAGAATGATTGGTGCAAATGAAACGTGCAATTAGATATTTATTGTTATTAACACGTGACTTTAATCTCTCACATTAGTATTTATGTGATGTCCCATCAACCTCACTACCTTCTCTCCATGGTTACTTGGTCTTCTTCCAATTTGACCACACCAATTAATATATTGTCACCAATTTTGACTTTAAGAACAGAAGGAATATATGACCACACCAATTTGACCACACCAATTAATATCTGGTCACCAATTAATATATTGTCACCAATTTTGACTCTAACAGTAAAGAAGGGACTCGTGGATGAGAAATGGGAACGTTGCATGCAAGAAAGTCCTGGAACTCCAAACTTGTAGGCGCATAAAGTCGTTGAGCCTGTCGCAGACATAAGAACCACACCCAATTATATAAAATGAGCCGTGATTTGTGGAGGAAAAGGGCATCCATATTCCATACGTCACAAATACTCTTTCCTCGTTGCCAACTTTGAACACACCTTCAGTCCTTCCTTGTGGGGGCATAGGGATGTGCAATGGCCTCACGCCTTCAGTCCTTCCTTGTGGGGGCATAGGGGTGTGCAATGGCCTCACGGTATAATAAATACACAACTTCATTCTCAATCTCAACCACACCAACAACCTCGCTGACGTTAAAGAGCTCAGCTCACTGGGTTGGTTTCTCTCAACAAAGTTCAGAACCAGTGTATTGTTTCTGAGTAGAGATGCCGCCACCAACCTCATTCATGCTGCACGCTCATCCTCCTATATAATTACTACTACTTCGAGAAACTATCTTTTACTACTACTTCGAGAGTATTTGCTTAAGCCTGCCTAAAGTGATGAAATTCTCATCGATTCCCACCTATTAGCATAAAAAGGTAAATTACTTCCTAAATACATAAGAATGAACATTAGGTCACACCAACAAAAAAAAAGGGCGTTGTAACACCTATCCTTTAATGTTTGTTCAAGAGTATTTTCTTGAACTTATCTAAAGTGATTTTCATGGATTATCATGGATTATCAGAGGTTAGCATAAAAAAGAAAATTCATGCCTAAATACATAAGAATGAACATTAAAGTAACATAATCAAAATATAATTTTATTTGGATAAAATGCATTTGTATTAGAAAAATTGGTAAAGGGGTGATATGAAAATGAGAAAGGGTACTAAAAATGATGTTCAATGGGTGTGCCAAAAGGTAATCTATAAGTACTAATTTATTGTGTAAATACGTAGATAGTAGGTGATGGGGAGCAGTGAATCCATAAATTCTTATGTATAGAGTTGTATAATTGTGCTCTATCATGTTGCAGTGACATGTTGCAACATTGTACTCTATTCATGTTGCATTGGATGGAGTTGTGGAACGTACTCTTAAGTCATGTTGCAGGAGTAGGATTTTTAGTATTTGTATCATAATCATGCTGCAAGAACAAGGTACCTAGGGCGTTATAGTGATATAGGGGTGTTGCTACAACTTGGAAGTGTTGCAACAATAGAAAAGGGAATTGCAACAATTGTTATTTACTATTACTTCAAGAGTATCTACTAGAACCCACTTGAAGTGATTCTCATAGATTCCCACATATTAGCATAAAAAAAGGAAAATTCCTTCCTAAATACAGAAGAATGAACATTAGGTTGCAACAACAGAAAAGGGTGTTGCAAAAACTATCCTTTGTTGTTGCTTCAAGAGTATTTTCCTCAACCTGCTTAAAGTGATTCTCATGTATTCTCATAGGTTAGCATAAGAAAGGAAAATTCCTTCCTAAGTGACATAAGAATGAACTTTAAAGTAAAATAATTAAAAGATAATTGCACATTGATAAAAATGCATATGTATGGGGAACATAGGCAATGGGGTGGTATGACAATGGAAAAAGATACTAAAAAGGGTGTTGGATGGGTCTACCAGAATCTAATCTATATGCTTACAAGTAGTACCTAACTAAGGAGAGGGTTGTACTTCCTTAGGTAAGGCACTATTTATGAAAGTAGTAGAACGCCTACTTTAGTAGCACGCCATTCACACATAACTTAGGAGAGGGTTGTACCTCCTTAGTTAAGGCACTATTTATGAAAATACTAGAACACCTAATTTAGTAGCACACTATTCACACATACCATAATAAAAGTGGAACAAAACCATGAACTTTGTATTAGTTGAAATTCAAAATGCAAATTATACTTAATTCATCCTCTTGTAGCTCAAGTAGAGTAGGATTCTTCTATACAAAATACTGTAGGCTTAATTTGATTAAAATATTGAGGGAAAACCATGAGAATCTTCAAATTCTTAGGTTGCTCCTTCTCGGTTATAAGAATTTCACAAAAGAGTAAGAAAACTAGACATACATTAACTCATTCAATTATTGTCATAGGTGGCAGCTAGGTCAATATTCTATTTAGTCCAACCTTTCTTGCTAGGAAACTAACTCATCTTGTCAATTCTTTCATCAGGTCATCAAATGGTCAACATAAAATCTGTTGATGACCATTGTGTGGTTGGTGATTGTTTGGTGGTGCACCATATTAGTTGTCCTTGATTTGTAACAGTTGTCATCGATGGTCAATTTCCAAGGTGTTGCAACATAGGTTTTATAGGGCTTGTAATGGCATGTTACAATAATGAAGTCACAACATTGTGTTTTGTTGTATTGCAGAAACGGAGTTGCATCATAGTGCTCTATCATATTGTAATGACGTGTTGAAACATTATGGTCTATTCATGTTGTAGCGGCTAGAGTTGTAGAACCCGCTCTGTAGTTATGTTTCAATAATGGGAGTTGCAACACTTGCATGTTCATTGTGCTACAACAAGGATGTACGTAGGGTATTCCAGTGATATAGGGATGTTGTTGCAACTTGAAAGTGTTGCAACAACAAAAAAGGGTGTTGCAACAACTACTCTTTACTATTGCTTCAAGAGTCTCTTCTTAAACTTTCCTAAAGTGATTCTCATGGGTTCTCATAGGTTAGCATAAAAAAGGGAAATTCCTTCCTAAATACATAAGAATGAACCTTAAAGTGGCATAATCAGAAGATTAGTTTACTTTGATAAAAAATGCATATGTATGGGTAAAACAAATAATGGGGTGGTATGAAAATGGAAAAGTCCTAAAAAGGTATTGGATATGTGTTAAAAAGACGTTAATTTTGGCAAACATCATTGAACAACTATTTTCCATGACATTGAAGTAATCAAAACACTAAAAAAATATGTTTAATTTTTTAAAATAGGATGCAACAAGCCATTCATGGAAGAGGAATCAACAAAAAAAGGCAAATAATTCAAAATAGAGAAAGAAATATCCAAGCTCAAATCAAACAAATGAAGATAATTAGAGTCGGTATGTTGGGAGAATTATAAAGCAGTGAAAGGAAGAAACCACTTATACCCTAGTTAGTTTCTTGAAGATAGTTGAAGTATCTTCCATTCAAGTCACAAAAGTAGGAAAGACATGTAGGCTACTTCAGGCATGTTTTTTGTGCATGGTGGTACCAAAGTGAGACAATAGTTTCACAATCAACCACAATCAAGGAGTTCAAAGCACATAAATAAAAAATGCAATTTTCCTTAAACGGAATAAAGATTTTTAAACAACATCTTCCATCCATATTTAGAAACAAAGGCTAGAGTAGATCCGATTGTACAACTAATATTAGGAAATAAATCTAATATTGAGACCATAATGCAACTAAAACATCAAACATTTAATAAATGACGAGTAAAAAATAATTAGTAAGCAAGGAAAAAATTCTGGAGAAGAAAGAGTGGAAATAGCACTATATGTGGCTTAAAATTCAAGTTTTATAATGCAACAAGTATTCATGTAGCCCCTTGGAAAGGGATTGATAATTGAGCAAGTTTGGGAACATAGTAACAAATCTAAATATGCTTTGGAACATAGCATATTTTATAATTGAACTTCACTTATGATTGCTCAAATCTTTCTAGCTAAACTTTGTGGCTATATACTCTAAGATTCAAGAAGCTATGGATTGATTAGTGCTTTCTTTTATCCTTATTTCACATATTTTCTATATTCCTACATTATCCTTAGGAGTTTATAATAAATTCGCATTCTTTGACTAGACAAATCATGCAAATTAATCCAAATCACAAAGATGCTCACAATGTCATGAGTTCAATTTAAGCATGTGATATCGACCAGATGGTATTACTTGCACAACTAACCATTTATCTCATAGAAAGATAAATCTTGTGTGATATGAAAGGGAGATTTGGAAAAGTTTTGGTGAATTTATAAAAACAAAAATAGCTCTTAAGAAAGGTAAAAGATAAATGCATACCTTAACAATAACAGTGAGTTCACACAGAAAGAATAAAAAGAAAATAGCATGAGAAAATTCGAAGGAAACAAAATTTGTAGATCTAACCCAAGAATATTATAGATCTGATACGAAAGTATAAGATAATGCAAATCAACCCAGAAATAGATAGAAATGCTTCTTTATTATCAAACCCTTAAGGTAGGGCAACACCATACATTCACTCCTTAAGGAAGGAGAACACTCCACAACCCATTCATACAAGAATACTTCTCTTCATATCCCTCCATGTGGAGTCTCTAGCCTCTATATAGGCCTCATACATACAACACCATACATCATTACCATGGTTTCCTCATACCATCAACTAATACCATGGGCCTCTTACACTATTATTAAATATTTGTGGTCCCTTACATGACATGGGTTAACCACCTTATTTATTGCTATGGCCCATCTCATTATTATATTATTACCTTGGGTACCTCCCTCAATACCCCATATTACCCCCCCTAGGTATATAACATTCCACCCCCCTTAGCATGTTTCGTCCCCGAAACATGGGAAGAAC
>APFE030184138.1:0-18784 GCA_000404065.3 Pinus taeda
GTCACTCAAGCATGAGTGGTAAGGTCCTCAACATTCCTTGCAGATGAAGCAAAGTCCCTTCCTCAGCTTATTCTTGCTGCATGATCCACCAAATCGGAGCAGCTCCTCCCTAGTCAATTGTCTTCTAAGCAGCTCAATGTTTTGCTCAACCAACCTTTTGGCTAGTTCATATGTGTTAAAATTGGCAACTAGGGCCAAACTCCATGTGGGTCATCTTATTTATGGTAGCTAATATTTTTCTTGGATTCCTCTCATCGAGAGGTGTAGGATTGATCTAAAGATCATCCAATTCCGACATGTATTCGTGGAGATATGAATTTATTTGTGTTATGTGACAATTCGTCAAGGTCGGCTAGCAACCAAATTACCCCAACTTATCCTCAACGTTTTATTATAAATAGAAGAGGTCTTCGAGTCATCTTGACACTCATCTCTTGTGATCTCACTCTCCACTCGTTTGGGTTTTAGTGGAAGGTGAGGTCTAAAGGATAACCCTATACGCATTCCTAAAGGAGGAGACATAGCTGCACTCTTGGAGGTGCCCTAGCCGCAATCAAGGAGGAGGCATAATTAGCAGTGAAGTGCAAGCCCTAAACATTGTCAAGAGAAGGCTTTCTATACGTTGTCTAAGGGAGCTTCAACACAAATCAAAGGAGGCCCTAATTCTCTATCCTAGAGGGAGACCTAGCAGCAGTAAAGGAGGCATATTCATAGTTGAAGGATCTCATGTCCCTTCTCAAATGTATTAGTCACGGGGTGCAACTACACAATTTTGGCACCATTTTTGGCTTAGGAGGAGGACCCAACACGCAGAAACTTAGGAACTATAGGTAATTCGACCTTATTTCTAGCAGCTAGTGGAATGTTGGGGCCACCCACATGAATAATTCGAACTTGACCATGGTATGCGTTGGAGGGAATCGAATTAGTGGAAGGAGGGGCCCACAAGAGGCCAAGGGAACCCAAGGTGATAAAAGAGGAAGGAGCTCTCATTTTGCAGTATCTTGATCATTTGACAAACAAACTTACCTTTGTATGCTCTACTGCTTAGCGAGTCTACTAGTTGTTTAGCCATGGATCTTCCACAAGGGAGATTCAACTTCTACTTCAGGGGACTATCCATGCCTACCCTAAGGACGCTGTTCCACAGAGATTTCAGGGGTTCCAGCATTGACATCCACTTCATCTAGCCACTTAGAGGAGACTACATATTTTCTTGGCAGCCAGAAACACGCAGAAGTAGATTGAGCCAGTCGGGAGGTCCATAGCTTGTTAGGAGTTCCGAGAGCTAGAAAGGTTGTTGGTTGAGGACTATTACATTGAGTTTTGCAGCCATCCAATTAGGGGTTACAGCAGTATGAATTTTTGGGTAGAGGGATTGCGTAGGAGAGCAGTCATTCGGGCCAAGGATCATTCGGGGAGCAAGGAGTCAATCATCACAGGTGACCCAACATTCTAGGGGTGTTTTCAGGAGGATTTGTAGGTTGTTTCTTGCAAATCGAATTTGGCAGAGAGGCTCCAAGGAGGCTAAAAATCCAAAGTCAAAACCAAAGAAATTCCCTTCTGGGGTTTTTTGGGTTTTGTCCAAGGAGTCTAAGGCTGAAAGAATATAATTTTTTGGGTAGTTTTTGGGCACATTCTAGCATGTCAAAGTTCAACTATTCCATCACCTGGGTTTGGTCCAGCTTGTCCTTTAGACAAGCCCAGGTGCACCATCTCATTTATATTGCACCTATGCTCATCTCATTTATATTGCACCTATGCTCTCAAATTTTATAATATATGGCTCAACAGTTCTAGATTTACAGTGTTTTATGGGTGTATAACAATGTTTTAAAAAACGGCTGGCTCGAAACCGACTCGACTGAGTTGGTCCGAGCCAAGCTTGGAAAAATCAACCTAGCCAAGTAACCAATTCGGCCAACCGGGTTAATACCGAGCCCGGTCACTTAAAAAAATGGGATTTTAAAAAAATATATATTATTTGCCGAGTGTGGGGGACTCCAAAGCAATTTAGTTTTTGTTTTGCTGGTCTTTGGGGTCCATTCCCCTCTCCCAAACCCTATTTAACCCACTCAACCCCTCTCATTCTCTCACAACCATCTCATGCATTTGAGTGAGAGTTGGTGAGGAGTTGTTGAGTTTGTTTTTGGAGCAGCAGTGAGGAGTCTTGGGCAAGCATTGTCGCTGAAGTGAGAAGCTTCTTGGACAGCCATTTGGAGCAGCATTGAGGAGTTGATTTTTTGGAGCAAGCTTGAGGAGGCAGTTTGTACTTGGAGGTATTTTTTTTCACTTGTGCAAATTTGTTTTTGCTTATTAAATTTTATGTGCAAATCTAGAAATCCTAAAGAGTGTTTTTTGTGAAAGAAATGAACATTGAATCAATTTTTTTTTTTTTTTTTTTTTTCATTTTCAGATTGTTTTCTTTCATTTCCAAGTCAAAAAATGGCACCTAGAGTGAAAGATGCTGCTTGGGCATACATTGAAATGGTTGAAAGTCAAATGCATTGCAAATTTTTCCATAGGAAAATTAAGGAAGGTCCTGGGGGCATTAATAGGCTGAAACCTAAGTTGCAGGAAATGCAGGGTAGGAGGCCATTTCCGTACGGAAACAGAAACGAAACCTTGAAACGCGTGTGGTACGGTCGTGAAACGTGTTTCCAGCCGTACTGGCACATTTCTCAATGCGAAAACGTGGCCAATACGGCCGAAAATGCGTTTCACAGCCGTACGACACATGTTTCCACTTGTAACTTGTGTTTTTTTTATTTTTTTATTTGTTTTCTAATTTATTATTAGATTTTTCTAATGACTTCTAGATGCTTTTAAATGTCTGTCTAAAGTTATAAAAGTGAACTTTGTCTCATTCTCTCATCACACTATTCAGCAAGTCGTTTCTCTTGGAGACTAACGATTTTAGCGAAGGAGAAGAGAGGAAGAGAGCAGTTGTTTCAGCTAGGGTGTTTTGTGCAATGAGCAAAGTAGATTTCAACAGCAGATTTGGAGTGCAGAGTTTCTGCCTCCGGCTACGACATTTTTGGCTTTTTGGCTTAGTTACAACCATATTTCTCTTCTCTTTTCTGGCATTTTGGGGTAGCTTCAACTACAGAAAATTAATTTGGGTAAGCAACATTTGTTTTGTTAGTTTTTTCCTACTATTTCTTCAATTTTTCTAGGGTTTATGCTGCCAAAAATATGAAAAACGTTTTTTATTTACAGATTTGTTTTTTAAATTTATGTTTGCAGCAATGGCTTCCAACCGAAGTGCAGCTGCAAGTTCAAGCCCTAGGGCCAACCCAAGGGCTGAATATTATCCTCTTTGGAGGCATGTGACGAAGCTTCAAAGATGTGCAGGTGGTGGCTCATGGGAATGGCGATGCAATCTTTGCAATAATTCCTATAAGGGCTCCTACCCAAGAGTGAAGGCACATCTTTTGCATGGAGGAGGACAGGGGATCGCAGGTTGCACAAAAACAACAAATCCATTGGCAAGGAGGGAATATCAAAGAGAGCAAGATGAGGTGGATGGTACTAAGAGAAGGCATGATGACCTTACTCAAGCTACTCCTCAAGCTCCATCTAACATTGAGCCAAGGATTGTAGTTGAAGCAAGAAAGAGGAGAGTCGGTCCCACTCAACAACATGAACAACCAGCACCCAAAAATACCAGAGGGGCATCCCCTTCAGTTCAGGATAGCAGAATTGTTAAATTGGTGAATGTGCAAGCAAGAGAAGAAACTGATTCCAGAGTGGCTAGGTGCATTATGCATGTGGTATCCCATTCAATTTTGTTTGCTCTCCTTACTGGCAAGATATGATAAGGGCAATTAACAAAGCTCCTCAAGAGTACAAGGGGCCCAACTATGAGAAAGTCAGAACCTAGCTTCTCAAAAATGAGGAGCTTGTGGAGGATATTTTAGCTCCAATTCGTTCTTCCTGGAGTAGCTCTGCGGTTACCATAATCTCAGATGGATGGACAGATACAAGGCGCAGACCATTGACAAATATCATTGCCACTTCCCCCAAAGGAGAAATGTTTATCAAGGCAGAAGACTGCTCAGGAGAGGTGAAATATGCACAGTTCATTGCTGATGTTATTATAAAAGCTATTGAACAAATAAGGCCTAACAGGGTGGTGCAAGCTATCACGGATAATGTACCAGTTTGCAAAGCTGCAGGTTTAATTATTGAGGGGAGGTATGACCACGTCTTTTGGACACCATGCATTGTCCATAATCTGAATCTGATCTCAGAGGAGATCGACAACAAAGTTTCCTGGATAAAGGAACTCACAGGGGAAGCAAGGGAGATTGTCAAATTCATCACCAACCACCACCAATCTCAGGCCATATTTCGAGAGTACTCCAAATTAGAGTTGTTAAAAGTTGCTGAGACAAGATATGCCTCAAACGTCCTAATGTTGCGCCGCCTTGTTGAGTTTAAGCATGCATTAGTTTCTATGGTGGTGAGTCAACTTTGGATTGAGTGGAGACAAGCAGATTTAGAGCGGGGATCTATGGTGCGTAGATTGTGCCTTGATGAGGATTGGTGGAGCAAGGTAGATTTCTTGCTAAAGTTCACAACCCCTGCATTTGAGCTTCTCCGGAGTGTTGACACTGACCAACCTTTCTTAGGAGAGGTATATGATGGCATGGATTCTATGGTTGAGAAAACTATGGAAATCATTTCGCAAGAGTCTCCACAACTTTTGTTTGTTGATGATCATTTTGCTGGTTTGATTAAGAGAATCATTGTTGATAGGTGGAACAATTTCAACACTCCATTGCACACTTTAGCACATGCTTTGAACCTCGATTTTATGATGAGGATCTTATTGCTCAAAGCAATGGGAAGAGGAAGGCACCCCATAAAGATAGAGAGGTGGCTAATGGGGTGAAAAAAGCCCTTATGAGATTGTTTCCTTCTCATCTACACAGGGAGGTATAGGAGGAATTTGCCAGTTTTGCTGCACGAATGGATGATTATGTAGATATATCAGCTTTGGAGGAGAGAAGCACCATGAATCCAGTTAGGTGGTGGATTTGTCATGGAGCAAATAGTGTACATTTGCAAAACCTTGACATTCATATTCTTTCACAAGTGGCAAGCTCTTCATCAGCAGAAAGGAATTAGAGCACTTATGGTTTTATTCATCTTATGAAGCACAATAGGTTGGGCTCACAGAAGGCAGAGGATCTTGTTTATGTGCACTCCAACCTTCACCTTGCATCTCGTAGGGGTCCAGAATACAACAGTGGTCCTTCTAAAGAATGGGATGTGGATGCAGAAAATCCCGATTTGGATCTCTCTCTCTTGTTGCCCTGAATATTGAGGCCGAGTCTAGAAGTGGAATTGGTGCATCATTTTCTTCAGCACCACTAGCCACTATTGAGCATTGCACTGCTTCTATTTTTTATGAGGATTATTATGACGAGGATTAGTCTTTTGTCTTTATAGTTCTTGCAGCCTTATAGTCTTTATTGTACTTGCAGCGTCATATATTAATATAAATAAAGGCTGATTTTGAGTTTTGGATATATAATAAAGGTTGCTTTTGGATATTCCGATATTTTTATTTTCATTATGTGATTATTTATGAGTAAATGTGATGTAAATTTAATCTTAATGTTTAAATGTAATAAATTATAATGTATCATTTATGCTTTATGATTGCATATATATATAGATATTCACGTTTCCCCGTTTCCAAAATTTTGGGAGGTCGCATTTCGTATCGGTTCCCGTTTTGGAAACTCGTACCCCTTTCCCCGTTTCATGCAACCTTGGGTGTAGAGGATGGTAGTCCTTGTTGGTAGGATGATGCCTAGGCTTCCGCCAGTACCCAGGCACATCATCAGGACCTAGGATAGCAAATCTCATTGTGTGATTTGGCAGGCATAGAGCAGTTGGATATTCACGGCACAGGTTCTTTATGCTCGGTGCCTACCTATTGGATACCTACATGAGGTAGAGACAAGGCACAGAGGGGTCCCAACAGCTAGCACCATATCACAACTGCAGGCAGAGAGGATTGGGGGTTCTGGACCTCTAGTATGGTTATGGGATCCAGGGATCCAATGGATTGGTGGGATACTCCACTCCTCAGTGAGCATGGTCGGGATGACAAGTGGACACATGGGGGATCACTGAAGCCCTCACCATAGGACGAGGCCGATTTTTGCTCAAGATTGGGGCTAAACATGGAGTGATAGGCGCCGACACTATTGAGTCGCTTTGGCAAGATTGGTCGAGCCTCCATCATTGCATAGATTATGGCTGAGAGCCATGGGAGAGGAGGCTTTGGTATGAGCATGCTAGGAAATCAGTGATTACCATAGTGTCACAATGTCAACAGGATAGGTTCCTTCTGCAACGGGCAGGGGATTCTAGCATAACAGGGCTAAACAGTTTAGCTACCTATAGAGGTGAGCTAGTTTCTACAGGGGAGGGTCATCCAGATCTTCCATTTGGTTTCCATGATTCGCTAATGGCATGGGAGACTTCATCAGCATGGCGAGATGGCCAGCAAGAAGATTGCAAGAGGAGCTCATGCATGAGAGGCTTCATTCACATGGGGATTGAATTGTATCTTCAGGGACCCAATCAGAGTGCATGGGGTGGACTATTCGGTAGGACAACTTCATGAGCATTTGGATGGAGTTTCACATTGTCAGGATGTTGTACATTTTGGCAGTAGATAGAAGGGTTCTAATGCCCCTATCTAGGAGGATAGTGAGTGGAGCAAGGTGTGCTTCACATTGATCAGGTTGGCTTGAGATCCTAGTATCGAGGGACTCCTTCAATAGCTTAATACAACAATCAGAGACAATCCAATGGCATATTTGGAACCCTGGTGAAGTTTACAGCGACAATGGAGATCCACAGTCAAAGAGGGCACTTGTTCAAGAACTGCTTGAGAACAAGCACTTTTTGGTGTATTGGAGGAGCTTGCCGGATGAGGATGCTACTTGGGAGGGCGAGCACATACTTGAGCATCCAGCACCGAAGTTGCTTGGGGGCAAGCAACATTTGGGAGGGGAGGACTGTCATGTCCCTTCCTAAATTAATTTGGAACAAGACTAATTATTGCATTTTGGGGGCTAATTTTGGAGATAGTAGGGCCCATTCGATTTTTATTAGGAGATTAGACTTAGGAGAAGTTATTTTGTTGTGATTAAATTACACATGGGGACCACCCACACTAGGGAAATACGCACTCCCTAGTTCAGTTTGCATGGAGGTGGTTAAGTGAGGGCCCACGATGGAGGTGAAATTGGAGGGAAAAGTGCTCCACAAAATCTATATAAGGCAACTCTCCTCATTTCAATCATCTTTTTGGTAATATCGATTTCTCTTTGGTCGCTCGAGTTGCTTAGCAGAGTCACTTGTTGTTTAGCACAAGTTCTTCAAGCGAAGATCTCACCCTTTCTTCGGAGGACTTCAAGTGCCACCGTAGGAAGGTTTTCTTTCATTTCATCAGGAGGAGGATCTCAGTGTGATTCCCAACGATTGCATCCATCTCTAGTTGGTGCATATTACTGGAGTACACAGTGAAGAGGAGGTCGAGTTTGCTTGTGGCTTCTTGCAAAGGAGTTTGGGTGAAGGATTTTTCGAAGAGGAGGCATAGGAGGATTGTTGGCATTTGGGAGAAGTTTGGAGCTGGAGGAGTGTGCTACTTCGCAGGGTGATTTTCACACTTCCTGGGCCAGCACAGAGGCAGCACTGGGTGTTCACGTGGAGGGTAGAGTATTAGTCTTTGCGATTGAACTTTACCGTGCAAGTTAAGGGAAATATTTGGAGAAGTGATTGTTGCATTTTTCATGAGATTGGAGGAGGATTTCGTTGGGGTTTATTGCAGGTCGTTTTCTAGAGCAGCTTGGAGGACATGGGGCATATTGGAGGTCAATTTTGAAAGTTCAAAATCTAGCCCAACCATTTATGGGTTTTTCTGGGTTTTTGACAAGGACCCTAGATATAAGTTTTCATAATTTTCTGAGCACTGGAGTTGGGGTTTTCAGCCATATCTTTGCAGCAAACAAAGTAAAATTGTTGGGGATTGTGTAGGGCATATTGGAGGACGAATTTGGGAGGTTGGATTCAGCCCAAACCCTTTCTGGGTTTTTCTGGGTTTTTGACAAGGATTCCAAATATAAAGTTTTAGCATTTTTTGAGCACTAGAGATAGGCTTTCTTGCATTCCTTTCCAACTAGCAATGTAGTTTTTGGGGACAACGCAGAGCATTAGAGGAGCAGTCATTTCCAGCTTCGAGATTATTGTTTTATCACCTAGGTCCTGTCAAGCTTGCCCTTGAGGCAAGCCCGGGTGCATTTTTCCATATTATTGTACTTTCTCCATTTCATTAATAAAATGGCTCAGCTGGTTCTCACTTCTGAAGTTTTAATAAGCATTTGTTGATTGTTTTTATTTCCTATGTCACAAATCGATTTTGTTTTGCATATCATTGTTTATTTAAGTTTGGAACATTACATAAGGGAGCAGGACCACGCAACCAGAGTCGGGGTTTCCCATGAAATACCATCCCTAGAGCCAAATGGTCAATGAAAGAGGTCCCACCAGACTAGAATCCAAGGTTAATACCTAAAAGGGGTCTAGGGGACAAGGGCATAGACCCAACCCATTATTTGCACCGAATCCCCCCATTAATCCATGCCTAGAATTGTCCATGATAAGCAAACTACAATACTTGATTTCCAAACGACAAGGCATACCTTTAGATTTGGGAGGCCCGCCTTCAAATATACGATCATGGAAGATGGGTGAGGGACCACATGGATGGCTCGGGTTGCAGAGAAAATAGCGCAATGAGCTAGATGGTGGCTGCAAGGAGCTGCTAGTTGCCAGCTAAGGACCATCTTGGAGGAAAAAAATTCTCCTGGGGATATTACCCACAAAACGGTGAGTAACATCTAGTTCACTGAGACGTGATCTCTCGAAGAAGTGGGCGAAGCTACTTGAACGGGAGGTCTCGAGAACTCCAACAATCTCTTGATTACCGTAGACCTGTCACCTACAC
The DNA here is from genome assembly GCA_000404065.3 of Pinus taeda. Taxonomy (NCBI): domain Eukaryota; kingdom Viridiplantae; phylum Streptophyta; class Pinopsida; order Pinales; family Pinaceae; genus Pinus; species Pinus taeda. Next base: position 9,035 of record APFE030184138.1, read on the forward strand.
ATACTAGATGGAAAAACACGGGGCAGCATGCTTTCGCGGCGTCTCATGATCACACATGCTATTATTGTTAGGTCATAAAATCAACAGAAAATGAAATATGTAAATATGCATCTATCTATCATGAGGAATATCATATGATGTAATTTCTAATGCAAAAATCAGCATGCAATGCATCCTACTCTACCATGCATATGATACAATGTCAAGTGCTAGGTATAATCTTAGACCCATTGCAACCAACATGTCAGTCGATTAATACAAGAATGCATGGTTCCATGATTATTTTTTGCAGTGGACTCGACAATGGGAATAATAGTATGAGGGGTTGTGAGGGAGAGAGATGGGAAAACAAGAGACCCATATGCCATAAAAAGGGACCCTGGGAGAAGGAAAAGACATCAGCCGAGAGTATTGGGTTTGACCCTTCAACCAGGAGATGGAAATGTCAATAACCTATCTCTCAGTTATCATCCTTAGGGTAAGAAGGGGTGAAAGACTTAAACATATTTAGGATGTGGAATATCCCTAAGGGAAAATTAACAGTAAATATGCAAAGCAAAATAGACAAACATACCATGAAATCAAAACAAACAATTAGACCACGAAATAGGCATCCAAACTGCATTGTGTAATCATTTTATTAATGGAAAGAGGTGTACAATAAGGTGTTGGAATGTGTGCACCTGGGCCTACTCTAAGCAAGCTAGCAAAAGCCCAAAATGAATAATGAAACACCCTCCTCTAATCTGTTGATAATTCGGCCCCAATTATGCACTATAAATGTCCAAAAAGGGCTCAAAAAATTTCAGGAAATTAATCCTGGCCTCTACTCAAGAAACCCAGAATAACCCATGAAGAGTTTGGCCAAAGCTTGACCCCGAAATTTCTACCCTCTTGGCTTGACTGGCTCTCCTGCTGGGTAAATCGACCCACCTGAAGATTTTGTTGTTGAATGCCCCAAAAATGTATGCAAACCCTGTTAGGTTCTTAATTTCCTCCACAAACTCCCCTCTCTCCACAACATCCTGGAGTGCCTCTAGCTATGACTACGCAGTCCCAACGTTGTTGTAGCTCTCCCTACTGTTGTAACTCGACTCACTGTTGCTAGTACGAATTGGGATGAAGTAGAACTCCCTCCTTGGGCTGGCACTCGAAGACCACCGAAGCAAGGGCTAGGCTTTCCGCTCGAAAACACCTGGTGTGCTGAACAATGCATGCAGACTTGGCTAACTGCTCAAGCGTGCTCTTGTCAAAAGGAAAATTCTAAAAATGATAGATGATGAGCAAAATGAGAGCCCCTCCTTCGTTTTGTCGATTTACCTCCAAGGTTGCCCATTTGGGCCCACATCGAATTTCCCTCACCCATTTCGCTCGAATGGGAGCGTACTCTCCATGTGGGCCGAAATTCCTTTGTTGTGGCCCCCACACTCCACCAAAGTCGCAATCTTTCCATTGAACTCTAATGTTGGGGTGCTTCTCATGACAAAAATCAAATGTGGGTCCCCTAAGCCCACTTCTCCTAAGTGAAATAATGTAATACGCCAAAATTGAGCAAAAATCGATATTCACTTAGTGAAACACTAAGTAGGAATATCATAGTCCTCCCCGGCAAAGCGTTGCTTGTTCTCAAGCAACTGCAAAAAAGGATGTTGTAGTATCTTTTCCCCCTACCAGGTGGAATCCTCATCTGATAGATTCCTCCATCAAATCAAAAACTCCCTGATGACCCTGTTACGCAAATGTCTCTCCCTGCTATCCAAAATGACCTCCGGTTCCAGCAATAAATGCTCCTCATTGTCCATAGGGGGTAACTTCGTAGCAGCTGTAACCTGTTGTCCTAGTGCCTTCTTTAGGCAAGACATGTGAAAAACCTTGTGCACCCAGCTCCCCGGGGGTAGCTCCAGCTCATATGCTACCTCCCCCACCCTCTGAGTGACACAATAAGGCCCATAGAAGTGAGGTTTGAACTTCTTCACCCACTTCTACTTGAGCGTAGATTGCCTATACAACTAGAGCCTCAAAAATACCATGTCCCCAACTCCGAACTGCCTCTCAACTCTGCCCATGTCTACATAAAGCTTCTGTTGATTTTGAGCCATTTGCAGGTTGTCCTTTAGATCCCTCAAGATATCTTGGCTCTCCTATATCCAGTCCTTGGCCCTTGGGGCCCTGCTGTCTCCAAACATAATGTCAGCGAAAGATAACACAGCATAACCATATAGAGCTCGAAATGGAAACATACCTATAGAAATGTGATGCATAGTGTTGTAGCAGTATTCACTCAAGTGCAGCCACCGTATCCACGCTCTCTGTTACCCTGTTACCTAAGAAACCAGATTCGTTCAAAACCCTGGACGAATCACGAATCATATGAATCGGACACGATTCTGTCCGGACACGTGTTATGCTGGCAGGACACGTCGTGTCCGTTTTCCCCACGCCGTGTCAGGCAAAAAATCGAATCGGGTCCGTTTTTTTGGAACGAGTCCTGGTTTAGTCTGAATCGTGTCACGATTTTTCCCTGTTTGCGGGGTTAAAAGGGGTCGGTCCTAACGTGACTTAGTTGAGTATCAATTGTCAAGGATTTAACGTGTTAATAAACTTAAGCTATAAATGTTTGAATCACTATTTCTCCTTCAGCTTCAAATAATCCGTGAATATAAACTTTTAGAGCAAGCTCACTAATATTTCACCACTGAGTAGGTTCGACATGCCTTGACGTCTAGAGCGAATCCAAGAATGCTCAAAACTTCAAAAGTGCACAGCTTTCATTAATACTTCAAGCACTGGTGAAATTCAGGTTTGTCTTCTAGATGGGCTCAAATTTTGTCCTAACACAGCGAATCAAAACGATCTTTCTTTTCACATCTACTAACCAATTCAAATGTCTCAAACCTCTACGTACAAGGGCTTAGATATGTGTCATTTGATCCAAGGAAGACCAACCATGTGTATGCTACATATATGTTTGAATGAGTCCTTTAAATAGACAATGATGCAAGATCAGATCTAGGGCTTGTTGATAATCGGTTACACTTCCTTCAGGCAAAGTCTGCATGGTAACTTGTTCAATTTTTATGCTCAGAACCTCACACAATTCAAAACTTGTAGCACAGAATACTAGCTGGAATTTCAAGGCCGCAAATCACAAAATAATGAGTCTTCAATCTTCTTTCAGTGACAGATTTTGGTCTTCTTATAGGGTAAGGTTGCGACTTTCAAGGTAAACCTAAATGCCACTAAAGATTGCTTGATGAGTAATACAGAACCTCTTTCTAGGACAGATTATTGTCAAAATACTAATTCAAAATTCCAAAAGACAAGCCATATGTGTTTGTTTAGATCATAACACAGGTCCTTATACATGCAGTCGTCAATGAATAAGAGTATATCATTGTATTTGAATAGAAGCTATCAAATACCCAGCGAAGTTTAGTTTGTGCTCATAATGGACAATCGTAGGGATATTTGGAAGCCCAAATTTGATCACAGAAAAATATTACGTACTATTCAGAAGAATGCCCTAAGGAGGGTTGAAGTTGTAGAAAAAGTTAACAAGATTGCTTCAAATGATTGTCTTCAATTCCCTGTGAACCAAGCCCAATGAAACCACCAATAAAACCAAGCGAAACAAACCCTTTTATCCTTTGTTGTCCTGCAATTGATACTCAACTAAGTCACAGTTGTCAGTGTGTTTATCTTACTATCTTGTAAGTTGTAGTTGCTTACTAAGTTGTCTTTCAGTTATGAATCATGATTTAAATTTTTAATAGATTTATCATTTATGTGACTAGTACCATTGAAATTTGACATTTATTTGAATTTTGTATGTACTATACTACTATGCATGCTAATAGCCATAGTATAGATTAAGAATTAAGATCTATGTTTGAAATCAATAAATTTGTATCATTAATTAAAATTTGTGTAAGAAATCATCTATAATGTTTATATATATATATATATTAATATATATATATATATATATTATATATTATATATATATATTTTTAATAAAATAATATATAACGTGTCCTGTTCCGGGGGGTCAGCGTGTTCGAATCCGACACCACGAATCTCGAATCCTACGTGTCCCGAATCCCCATGTCAGGTGACTTAGCCTGTTACATAGTTACGCAAGTAACCCTCTAGCCACATGTTAACTATCTCCGTTTATCGTCTATCTAAGGGTGGTAACTGGTACTCAGGGTGAGCTCAGTACCCACCAAGTGGAATAACTCCTACCAAAATCCACCCATGAACCTGTTGTCCCGGTCACTGACAATGGTCTTTGGGAGACCATGTAGCCGAAAAACCTCTCTAAAAAACAATTCGGCCACCTGTGAGGCCGAGTACCTCGCTGGAATGGCGAAGAAGTGAGCGTACTTTGTCAAGTGGTCCACCACTACATAGATGCAGTCTTTGCCCTATACTGTGGGCAACCCGGTAATGAAATCCATCGATATGCTCTCCCATTTCCCCTTCGGAACGGGAAGCGACTGCAATAGGCCCATGGGGTGTGTTTGCTCTCCCTTGTTCCACTGGCATGTGTCACACTCTCGTATATGCCTCAGAACATCATCCTTGAGGCCCTTCCATGCAAAGCGCTCCATGATGGACCAATATGTCTTTGTGAACCCCTAATGCCCTGCTAATGGTGAACCATGAGCAACCTGTAGAATCATCTCCCTCAGAGGGGATTTAGGTACCAAGTAAATCCGATCTCGGTAGTAGATCAGCTCGTTCATCACCCAGTACCAATCATTTGTCACCAACCCATCAAGGACCTCACATGCAAACTTGTCCTTGGAGTACTCCATAGAAACTATGCCCTCCAGTCCGGGGTGATGCTCATCAAGGAAAAAGTGGCTAACCTCCTGGACAATGCATCAGCCACTACGTTGTGCTTCCCTTTGACATACTCAATGTCAAAGTCATACGCCTGTAGTTTTCTCACCCATTTTTGTTGCCTCTCCTATAGCTTTTTCTACTCCAAAAAGAACCTAAGGTTATTGTGATCGGTCTTGACCTTAAACCTGTTCCCCACCAAATACTGTCTGAACTTGGCCAACGCATGCATGATGGCCAGCATCTCCTTATCATAGATGGAATAAAGTAGCTCATGGGGCAGTAGCTTTCAGCTCTAAAACACTATGGGGTGCCCCCCTTCATCAATACAGCCACCACACCCACTCTCGATGCATCACAGTCCAACACGAAAGGCTGAGTGAAGTCAGGAAGTGCAAACACCAAACAACTACTCGTGACCTCCTGGAGGCGATCAAATGCCTCCTGTGTTGTAGTGGTCCACTCAAAGGCCCCCTTCTTCATCAAGTCTGTGAGGGGTGCGACCAAGTAGGAGAAGACCTTCACAAACTTCCTGTAAGAAGTGCAAATGCCCACGAACCCTCTCAGCTCTGATCCAAAATGGATTTTGGATAGACTTCTAAGTCTAAGTGTTCCTCACAGAGGAAAATGAAAGTCCAAGGATACTCTTGGAAATAATCCCATTGTGTTGATCTTTTCATTCTGGATCTACTGCAATTTGAATGGGCTAAAATGGACTTCGAATGTAGAAGTTATTGTAGAAAAAAGATTGCCTTTGTCCTTTGGAAAAGGAGGGATTTCTTCTAAAAATGGCATAAAAAGCCTTATAAAGGAAATCGCATTGCAAATAGCCGAAGGGGAGGAATTAAAGCGGAGGCGGAAGGACCCCCGATCAACGATCTCTGATATATCGGGTCGGAGATAGGCCCGCATGCGATGTCGAGACCCCGGGCTATGCGATATGCTATTGCCGATATCGGCGTCAGCAGATTGGCATCGGCATATGCCATAAGGGAAGGACCCCCAGGCCAATGCGACATGCGATTGTCGATGATCGGATTGGCAGATCGGCATATTCAAAGGGAAGAACCCCCAGGCTGTTACATATGCGATATGCAATAGTGACATGCAACGTATGATCTCAGTCGTTGGATCAGGAAAGGAATGGATGGTCCAGATTTAATCGGCAATCAACGATTGGCAATCCCCGATACAAAGGGTTGATGCAATAGCGACATGCGATGCGATCTCAGCCGTCCGATCAAGGAGCAAATCAACGGTCAGGATTTGATCGGAAATCCCCGATGCCAGGGCCTATGCAATAGCAATTGCGATAAGTGATAAAGCGCCACCCAATGGGAATTATAAGCCCGATTGCATAATGTTTGAAATTCGAGAATTTGGATTTTCTATGTATTCTCGTGTATTGAGGTTTTTAGACCTCCCGCCTATGTGATGCGATATGCTGATGAAAATCAGACCCAATAAGGTTTATAGGGGTGATTTCATGGAATTTGAAGTCCAAATCTCACGCCCGATAGTGTATTTCCGGTAAATCTCCGTGTATTGGAATTTTTGTCCATTTTAGGGTTTTTGCCTGGAAAAAAAGCCCCGATCCCTTTGTAACAGTTCCTGATCATTGTGCCACGCTGCAAGCGGGCATTTTGCAGACAATGATGCGTTTGGGAACGCACAAAGCCATAGAGTCAGAGAGTCAGATGGTCAGTCGAACAGACAAGGAACAGAGAACTTGCAGAGCCGCAGAGGGATGATTACACACAGAGAAACGGTTGGGGAAGCCGCAGAGCCGGAAGAATGCCTCAAAGAAGCCAGAGAGCACGAGTGAGGCATAAGCGCAGGCAGCTAGCGAAAAACTAACGTGCAGAGCAGTTGAGGGAGTCTTGGAGTCGCTTGGAGGTCAAGTGGAAAAACCAGAGAGCTGAAAGTAGCCGAGACAGTCGCTTGGAGGTCAAGCGGACTGCTGAAAGCTCACAAAGCCAAAGTCGAAGAGCCAAAGCCGAGAGCCAGAGCCAAAGCCGAGGGCCAGAAAGTCGAGAGCTTCAGAGCCAGGGATGAGATGGTGTTCTAAGCCCATTGTGTTCTGTGTAAACCAATGGAGTTGAGCATGGAGCTTGTAAAAGAACTGCTGCCATAATCCCAGAGAGCCTAGTTGAATTGACTAGAGCTCAAGGAGACATAGCCCAAGAGTTTTGAGTGAACTCCATATTAAACTTGTTGTCTTATGTGTTTGTTATTTGCTGTAATATTTTACTGTTATATGTATGTTATATCAGCATAAACAACAGAATTTTAAAGCACATAAACAATCAAAAATAAACACCAGCGTGCACCTTATTTTCAAGCACATTATTAATTCCGCAATTGGTTAATCATAATATCTTGGGAATATATAAGCTTTGGAAGTGGGAGATGTTCTTGTAAGCTAAACAAGAAGCCTTTAGTGCCCCATTTTCATGTCAGGTGGTATCGGAGCTTGAGATTGATTAACCTCGCCTTCAGGAAGGTGATATCAAAGTTGATTATACGAAAGCAAGTGGTATCAGATCAAAATGCTTGATTGACAGAGCAAAGATTGCTTGTCTTAAAGGTGTTTAAACAGTCAGAGGTTGATTGTATGTTTGTTTGCAGATTGACTATTGTTTGAGTTTGCAGAGGTGAAGGGAAAGCTATTGATAGCTCAGTCCAGGAAAGGACAAAAAGGAAGAAGGGTTGAAGGCATTCTTCTTATCCTAAAGAACCTCAAGGAAATCCTTGAAGCACAAGAGGTTTGTTGCAAAAGGTTGCTTGAATAAGCTCTTTGTTAATCTTGTTGAAGTTCTTTTGTTCATTGGCGTAATGACTACTTCTACAAGTGAGTCCTCAAATTCCTCCTTCATCACAAGATTCTTTGATGAAGACATGAAGCAAGACTTTTTCATCATGATGCATATGGTGAGAGAAATGTATGAGGATGGAAGGAAGAGCGTCATACTTAGAGAGCTGTTGAAATCTGTAGAAGAAGAGAATCATATGCTTTCTGACAAATTGCAGGAAATGGAGAGGCAACTTCATATTGCAAATATGAACCTGAAAAAGATGCATGAGTTGGAGACACAGCTCTTTGTTGCCAAAGAAGCCTTTATCAAGTATCAGCTTGAAGAAGACATAAAGCATTCTAGTTTGTCTTCAAATTCTTCTAAGAATGTTTGTATTTGTTCTTTTGAAAGACATACTAGAGGCGTAGGTTCCAAGCTAATGACCAAGATGGGCTATGAGGGAAAAGGCTTGGGTAAACATGCACAGGGTATTGTTGAGCCAATAATGGTTGAGGAAAGGCCTAAGTATTTGGGTCTTCACTATGGATAGTCTTATGGAGAGAGTTCCAAAGCTGCCATGAAGACCATTGAAACAATTCCAAGGAGTTTCATTGCAGGTCCTCTACCTCAAGAGTGTGAAGATTGTATTCAGGAGGAATGCAATAGCTTGAAACATCATTTGCAGGATGCAGGTGTTCAAAAGCACACATTTGAACTAGAGAGTTGTGGAAACTTTGAAAACCTTGAAGAGATTGATGGTGTTCCAAAGGAAGCCACTTCTTCATTTTCTTCACCTCCTCATGAAGGTAATAAAAGTGAAAGAGAAAGGTATAAATCTGGTTTTAACCATATTCCTTTTGATTTTACAAAGCATGATAAATTTCCACATAGATATGGGAAAAGAATTGTATGTTCCTTTTGTGATTTGGATAACCATCATGTTTCTAGATGTTGGAAGAGAATGGCCACATACAGGAAACTTTTGAAGGAAAGGAAGCAAGAAGCCAAAGGTCCATTGGACAAGGCAAATCATGTTGTCAAAAGGATGCACATGCAGGGCACTTACTACCATAAGCAAGGGCATTTGCTGAAAGATGTTGGACTCTGAATCCAACAATGCTTCCACAAAAGCTGAAGAAAGTGGAAAGAGAAAATGGCAGAAATGGAAAGGAAGTTTCCATGGATGATGTGTTTCAGGATGATTCACATGTTGATGCTGATGTGCAGACAAAGGTAACACCTTTGAAGTGGGTTGGTAAGAAATGGTTAGAGTTCTTATCCAATTAAGATTGCATGTCTATTGTTGCATCTATTTGCATTTCTTTGTTAATGAGAATGCAAGTTGCAGGATTTTACCAAGAAGGTGAATGAAAAAGTTGAGCAAGAGACTCACTCCTCACTTGTTGCTGCAAATTTATATTTCATTTCAGCTTCAAAAATACAGTGTGCTTAAGCGAAAGTTAAAGGATGAAATGCATGCATAAGCTTGATGTGCATGAACACAGGGATGTTGATGTTGTCCTTGTATTTGAACATGTATGTGTAATTAACTTGAAGGGTCGATTGCCTTGTTGTAACATGCATGAAATGTTGACTTGGGAGAAGTTAACTTGGTCTCCAAGATGGAGATAATGATGAAGTGTTTCATTTTTTGAAAAGAATCCTTGAGATCTTTTCTACATGCTTGAATTGAAGGGTCATTTGTTTTAAAGGCATGTTTTGTGGGCTTGGTATCTAGTCTATCATTTGTATGCAGATGTAAGACATGGAGGTGTTCACAAGATGTGAAATCTGTTTCTTTTGTTGAGGCAGGAGTTTGGGCCATCCAGTTGTTGTCTATATTTCTGCTGTTGTTAATTGTTGTTGTTGACAGCTTTTCAAACATGTACAAATGAAAATTTTGTGAAGCAGATATCACTTCACAGTTGTTTGAGCCACCTTGGATCAATGATCAAGGCAGAGAAGTTCAAACTACCTTCTGTGATCATCTCAGCAGGAGTTCTACAGGAAGTCAAGAAGGAAAATAGTTCTTCCCAGGAGGACCAACACATCCAGGAAGGAAAGTGGTCAGAGACTTTGGTTCAGGCACCACGCAAAGGCAAGTGTA
>APFE030184147.1:0-14189 GCA_000404065.3 Pinus taeda
CATGGAGCTCTATTAAACTAGATGTGAGTCACTTTCGTGTTTTTGGAAGTGAAGCATGGGCCCATATTCCAAATGAGAAACGTAAAGCTTTAGAACCTAAGAGTGAAAAATGTATCTTTGTTGGATATTCTGAAGATGTCAAAGGATATATACTCATTCCATTTAAGTCCAAAAATGTTATCATTAGAATAGATGTAAGGTTTGATGAAAATAAATCGGCCTACGAGACTAGTTCGGCGCATGTGCCACCTCTCTCTATCTCTTCTACTTTTGAACATATTTCTTCTTCATATGATGAAAGTGAGGATGAAAATCTTCCCCCACCTTCTCAGGATCCTCCTTCAGCTCCTTCACTTCCAAAATGGGTCCAAGCTACTCGGAATGCAGCAGGTGATCTTGCCGGTGATCCTACAGATTAGCACCGTACACATTCTCAGTTCGAAAGAGCCTCTTGTTTACTGGCTCAAGTCTCAGCAAATTATGATCCTGACACCTTTGCAAAAGCTTCAAGCCATCCACATTGGGACGCAGCTATGAATGAACAATATCGTTCATTATTGGAAAATGATACATGGGATCTTGTTCCTCTACCAAAGGGATATAAACTTGTAGATGCAAATGGGTTTACAGATCCAAGTATGGACCAGATGGGAAAGTTGATAAACATAAAGCTCGTCTTGTTGCTAAGGGATTTTCACAAGTTGAAGGCATTGACTATACTGAAACCTTCTCCCCTATACCCAAAATGAACTCTGTCCGCCTTGTTCTTTCCCTTGCTGCCTCTTTCAAATGGGAAGTCCATCAGATGGATGTTAAATCTGCCTTCTTGCATGGGGACTTGCATGAAGAAATTTACATGGAACAACCTATTGGGTTTATACAAATAGACTCCAGTCTTGTATGTTGGCTTAAGAAGTCCCTTTATGGTCTCAAGCAAGCTCCTCGGGCTTGGTATGCGAAAATGGATAGCTTTCTTTTAGAATCTGGCTTTTCTAGGTGTCATTCTGACAATAATGTCTACACCAAGAAAATGGGCAGGTCTCTTATCATTCTAGTTCTTTATGTTGATGATCTTATCCTCACTGGTAGTGATCCCAACCCTATCAACCATGTGAAGTCCAGCCTTAAAAAGAAGTTTGAAATGACAGACTTAGGACACTTACATTATTTTCTCGGTCTTCAAGTCTTGCAATCCAAGAAAGGTATTTTCCTCTCCCAATCCAAGTATGCCTGTGATCTTCTACGCCATTTTCACATGGAAGATTGTAAGCCAGCTCCTTCTCCCTTTCAGTCTGGAGTCAAACTTTCAGTCACTTGTACTTCCCCTCAAGTTGATGCTACCTTATACCGTCAACCTGTAGGAAAAATTTTGTATCTAACCCATACTCATCCTGATCTTTCCTTTGTTGTTGGTCTTATTGCTCAGTTTATGCAAACCCCACGTGAAAGTCATTGGAAAGTAGCTAAAAGAATACTTCGTTATGTTCGAGGTACAGTTCAGTTTGGAATTCATTACAGTGCTGAAGCATCTCCTGTATTGGTTGGTTTCACTGATTCCGATTGGGCTGGTGACCCTGATGATCTGAAGTCTACTGTCGGTTATGTGTTCACTCTTGGTTCAGGACCTATTACATGGGCTTGCAAGAAACAAGGTGCCATTTCTCTTTCTTCCGCAGAAGCAGAGTATCGTGGTGCCATAGAAGCTAGTAAGGAAGCCTTGTGGCTTTGTCAAATCCTATCAAAGTTTGGCTTTCCAAGCTCTGATACCATGTAGGAATTTACAGGGTAAGTTCGATTCCCCCGAGCTGCGTTTGAGGGGGGTGTCGGAAGAATCACCACACCTCTATGGAATATGTAATTTCCACCCTGGGGATCCTAGTTACTGGTTTGGAATGTTTACCAACACCTGCGGGTTTTAGTGTAACGACAAACCTCCACAACTTCTTTATATATTCCCAACCTTCTATGTGGTTGGGGGTTGGCTTTTGGAGAGTGATATTTCCCTTATGCTGTTGTAGTGAGTAGTTATTATGTCATGCATTTAGGGTGATTGGAGGTACATATTGTGACAAGGAAATGACAACTCAACAACTTGGAGGAGCTCTTCTACAAGATCAACTGCTAATTATGGTTCTAATCTCATTCCATTTATATTAATGAAAATAATTCATTGTTTTCCTATATGTGATGTTGCTATTTCATATATTTCAATACCATGTTGATCTATTGAATGAGTATTTAGATGATAGTGCATGGATCTCATAGTTTCTTGGCTTGTGTTATCTGTCTGTGCAAGTTCTAATTTTGGCATTCAGAGCTGGAATTGGAGCTTCTAAGCTAAAGAAGGAGCAAAGTGTGTGAAGGATTCTAGGTAGCCCTCACTCCGTCATCTATTTACTTTATGGAAAAAAATTGAGTTCTTTGTCCCTCTGTTGTTCTAGGTTAGCCACCAATCTCAAGGAGATACTTTTGTCCACAATTGTAAATCTCGTATAACAATTATTATTTTTAAATGTAATGTTATGTGATAACATTTCCCTTATACTAAGTTGTAAAGCGCCTCTAAACACAAAAACACCTCATAACTTTAAATATAATCATTTTTATATAAACAAAATAAAACTGTATATTTTTTTAAAAATTTTCATCCTTAAGTTAATAAAACCCTCCCCTTTATGGTCTACTAATAGGTAATTCCAAATGGAGTGTGATGAGTAAACCTGCATTCACGGATAGCAACAAGTGATAGTTGTTCCACTAATGGTTTGACAATTGAGTTTTGATAGGTTTTCCCAAGCTTTGAAAAAAAAACATTAGAACATTTCATATTCAAATTTTCATCAATAAAATTAAATATAACTTTTCATAGATTCCAAAATGAAGGGGAAAGTTAACCTATTTTATTTATGGCCAATATGGAAATATTTGTTTGATGTTACTATATTTTAACTTGTTGATGTAAATATTATTTTATTATTTTTAAATGTTATAACATTTCCCTTGTACTAAGTTGCAAAACACCTCTAGAGACAAAAACACCTCATAACTCTAAATATAATTATTTTTATATAAGCTAAATCCAAAACAAAATAACATAATATAATTTTTTTAAAACTTCTCATCCTTAAATTAGTAAAGGAAAGTGTATCCAGTAGATATTTTTAAAAGTTTGAGCCTAAGTTGTTTAATATCTAGAATTCCAGTGCCCAAGGGTTTTTCGGGGTGTTGAATCCATTTATGCATTCAAAAATATATTTTAAACAACAAAAAAATCATTTTTTCATTTAAAATTGTATGATTGGATCTATTAATAAAAGTCTGCTCCCTTATAGCTTACCAACATATAATTCCAAGTGGTGTGATTTTCATTGAATAAAATGAATCAACTTACTTATTGAATAAAATAATGAGTCAACTTACTCATCACCTACATTTGTGGATAACAACAAATCCTTCTACTAATTTAACAATTAAATTATAATAAAATTTTCAACCATTTAAAATAACAATTAAAACTTTCTCATATTCAAATTTCAATCGATATTTAATATACCTCTTCGCAATTCCAAAAAATATGGGTGGATACCTTTTCACAAAATTCCAAAAACAATTTAACTTGTAGTAGTGATGAAGTTACTCCGGTGTTTCCTTACAAGTTTGGAGCACAGGCCGGCAAAAGCTTTTATCCCTTTACGCTTAATTGGATCCTAACAACACGCACAAATAGACGTGTCTGACGCACATGAAGCAGAGAACAGATGAAAGTAGATGTGTCGCCGAAAGGATTTCAGCCACCTAAATAAACGATCGACGGCAGGATTCGCTGTTTGGGAGGAATTGTCTGGATAGTTAAAAGTGATTTTAATTTGGTTAAAAAAATTCAAAAAATTTTGTAGATGCAGTATTTCAATAGTGTTTTTGATGATTGAAATGGATTCAGCATTATTAAAAATGTCTAAGACATTTAAAATTTTGAAGTTTAACAATTATAACTTGGATTTACAAAAATCATTGTCAGATTTTTCTCGATATAACTGAAATTTCCATAACTTTTCCAGCAACTGCTCCTCTAAATATAATTGAAATTTCCAAAATTTTCTGAGCCACTCCTCCGCCTCGTTAGACTAAACGTTCGGTTTGGGCTTGAAAGTAAACTATTAATTACAGTGAATCCGCGGAAATAGGAGTCCAGTCTGTTATTGCGCGTATGGCATTGGTCTAATTCCAGCACGAGAATTAATGAATCAATGGACTTGTCAGAAAAATGTACCTCTCTATTTTATTTGTCTAACTCCATTGGCAACTGGGCTACAGGTTGGCTTTCCCAAGTTGCAGTCGAAAACTCTGTAATCCAGCTGTTATGGATGTCACACAGCCGCTTTCAATTCCATATTTAAACTGCCAATTCCGTCAAAACCCAGCATATCCCTATATTGCATCACCCTGGCAGCCTAAATTTCTGTGCTAAAATCTATGGATAAGGAAGCCTCTTCTCCGCCCACGACTATGATGTCTTCGTCCAGAGACACAGGAGCAAGCAGCTAATCTGGATCGATAACTATGGGTGGGGCCAAGAGGATCCGAACCCAAGACAAGGTTGCTCCGCCCCCGCCGCCGCCGCCTCAGTTGCAGGAAACCGCGTTGAATCAATATGTTGCAGACAACTATAGTGGCGTGCGCCGTCGCAGTTGGGAGATATGGGTAGCTGAAATTAAGGAACCAAAGAAGAAAAACAAAATCTGTCTCGGCTCCTTCGATACACCAGAAATGGCGGCTCGAGCCTATGACGTAGCTGAGGTCTACTTGAAGGGCAAGAAGCACGCGTTGCTTAATTTCCCAGAGCTAATTGATCACATTCCGCGGCCAATTTCATTGTCTCCGCGCCACATTCAAGCAGCCGCTACAGAAGCAGCTGTTGCGTTTTACTCTGCAAGTGCAGGGAATTCTGAATGGTCAGGCAGCTCCAGTAAACGAACAAGTGAAAGTCCAAGAAACCCTCCAGTATGTAACGAGGAGGCCTTCTCTTCCTCGCCACATCAACTGAGTACAGGAATTAGCTCAGACATCGAGCCAATAAGTGTCGAGCTATCAGGGCAACCGGACACGAGTAATTCGTCATTAGTTTGTGCACCAACAGAAGGTGTTAGTGAGTCTGAGTGTGTATGGGTGGAGGAAGACTTGTTCGAGTCCTTTAACTTATTTACGGATTTGGCAGAAGCTCTACTGCTTTCTCCCCCTCCTCTGTTCAGTGTTCACGAAGAGGAGCAGAATTTGGAGGAAGGATTTCTTTGGTCTGATCTTTGAAAGAGAAAACTGTCATAATTTATATAAAATTACAGACTCTCCTTTGCTAATATTGGCTGACTACACGCCATTTCCATCACTGCTGCCTTAGCCATAAATTTAGTTAACTGCTACTGAAAAAAATTGGACAAACCATTTTCTCTGCCTTGCACCTTTCATGATTTTAATTACATGCCATACGTATTTATACATTTTTTTTCGGAGGAAAAAAACACAGGATTTTATATTAATTTGTGATCCATTACATGTAGTCATAACATAAACTCCTGTGTTTTAATACAAAACTCAAAAAAAAAAATCATCATAGAACTCAAAGGCATAGCGTCACTAACATAATGTATCCACTTGATAGAAAAGTCCACGCATGGCTACTATAACAAATCAAAAAGCAGCAAAGTACAGGGAAGCATATTTATGTTACAGGAGATGGAGCAAACCTTCCACATGTAAGTGGTTGTCTTTTCTATATACTAGTATCTCATGACTCCACAAGCATCACTCAAACCCACTTTTGAGAGTGAGTCAGCTACCATGTTTGATTCATGGTAGATGTGTTTTGTGGTAATACCTGGTAGAGTATCCATGATATGTTTGATACACTTAATCCACCTAGATAAGAGGGGAGGATCGAATGTTATGTGTCCATTGATCCCATTTATAAGAGTTTTCGAATCACTAAACCTGTAATTTTTTTGCAAACCAGAATAAACCCCATAAAACCAATACTTCCGCCTTAGTGTTCATACCTGAGCCGCCATTCCGGTGGAGTTTATAGTGTCGTCTTCCATTGACTTAGAGCCATGCACTGCATCCACGGCGTCCATGTTGCGCCGCTCCATCGAAAAAACCTGCAGGAAAAATGATTTCTGATGGAATGTAACGGTAAGATAAATCTTTGCAAGAACCATTAATTCTGGGAGTATTAGGTTGCCATGAGATAATGTGGTGGCATATCTAGCTAGTGTTTATGAGCAATCCTTCAAACAAACAATGTTTTATGGCCTTCCATATCTCCCATAATAGATAAAAAGGGAGCGCTTTGTATTTGTAATCTCCCACCTCTCACGTCTTGATGCATTGTTCAATGTTTTGTGCCTATTTGTCACCAATGTGCAGAGTCTGTGTGATGTATCTATTGATTTGCGTCACTTGGGAGGTACTCCAAGCCCTAAGGTTCGGGGTTTGGAGGGTAAAGCACCACAAGAGTCACTTTTGGGCTTGGAACCCAAGTGTGGGGTTTTGCACCAAATCATGTTTTAGGCATTTCCATGAGCACACTTTTACATGTGATGGAATGAGATGATAGAGGAGAGAAAGGAGAATCCAACGCTTTGGGAATTATCGCATTCCAAGTTGTAGAAGTGGAGATATGAATTTTTGAAATTGACAATCAATTGATGGACGGTCAAGTCATGTAGGTTTGAAGTGAATTCGTTCAAAAGACATGTCTCTTCTTAAATTCGTGGAGCTCTTCTAACATGTATAAATAGAAGGTGAATGGATTCATTTTACTCATCCAAGTGTGCAACATCTCATAGATCTCTCTAAAATTTGGCTAAGCTCAAGAAGAAGGAGGATGTTGATGTGAAGGGTAAGTTTTGGGCAAGAAAACATCTATGATAAGGCCGAGCTATTACAGGAGGTAGGCCACAGTCCTAGAGGGAAATATGGGCAAGATTTAGGGTGTTTCTCTTCGCTATTTTGGGTTCGAGTTTGAGTAGGTGACAAGGCCATAGAGCAACATTGAATCTAGACTGTTTGGTGTGGATTAGGGTGAACTTCTTCCTGAAATTGAAGGCCGCAAATCCTTGTTGTAATCATAGTGGGACGTAGGACTGTATGGATGAGTTGTGGAGGCTCGTAAGGCCATACTCCTACAATAGTTCCATCACACAAGCAGCATAGGACACTAGCTTCTCAAGGGAGGTAAGCCACGCTCTTTTCAAGGATTGTTGCAGCGTTTAGAGGTGGTTGTTAGGGTATTGTTGATGCCCTAACCAGATTTGTAGAACTACGACAGTGCTCTAGCATTCAAGTATAAGTATGAGGATAATTTGATGATGAGATTGTTGCTAGAAGGATCAGTTTTATGAGCAACTTGTGAGAGCCATGTGTTGGGGTTGCCTTGGGTGATAAGAAACCCCAACAAGTAGCAAATTTCACAGTGTATGTATTGGGCATAATTGGTCTAGTGGAGGGCAACATGTTGATAGCCCAAAGTAGTCCTAGACAAGCTAACTTGAAGTGACAAAGAGGAGCTGAAGGTTGGGTGAAGTTTGGTGCTGAACTGTAACACCTTGATGGAAAAAGGTGACTGTTAGCCTAGGAGTTTGGAGCTTGAGAATCAGGCCTACCTAGAGAGCAGATTGGATTAGCCCATGTACATGCTACAGAAGTGACTTGCAGGACTGTTATGTGTTAGCCCTCTTAGAGTCTCACAGTGTTGTCGTTTAAAGTACTAAGTGGCAGCTAGTGAGCTCTACGGAAGTGAAAGACTGGCAAGACAAGATACGACATCAAGTTTGCGCAGCATGTTTGTCATTGTATCTTGTATACCATAGACTGTTGTATTATTTAGATTTGGTTTAATATAATGAAGATTGGTGTTGTACATTATTGTGCAATATTTGTTAAAAATTATGTATTCTTTTGTACATGTAATTTACTGCTTTATATTTTCTGATGTGCAAAGTAGTTCTAGTTGAGATTCTTGGTTTGGTAGCGTAAGAGATTTTAAGATTCTAACCTAGACCCAAGCTTATGGAAATTTAACAGTGCTGCCAGACTACCATGGTGGTAGGACAAAAGAGAAAAATGTTTATCCTTGTTTCTAAATCATTTTTGCATAGTGTGCAACATCGAGGTCCCATGTATCCTCTTTTCATAATATTATGCCATGTAAGGATTTTATTCTTCCATACTAGCCAAGTGAACAAGATGATCTTGAGTGGAATTTTCCATTTCCATATGTATTGATACCATGAAAGAGTTTGTAATTCATATGTTTGTGACATATAAAATTTGTATGAGTATGTCGCCACCACTAACTTCCTGTATAGTCGTCCTCTCCAAGTGACCTGATCTCCTAGTGAATTGTGAAAAGAACCTGCCATGCGAAGGAGGTTTGTATAGACATGCGACTCATCAACCATTCGGCCTTGTATACCGATCTCCTTAGCATCCTTCCAGATTGGGCATCCATGATTCCATCGACTGATAATTTTATATAAAGAGAAAAAACCTCTAGAGTGAATGATCTCCAAAGTTTGTTCATTTAAACGTTTGTCTTGTTGGGCACCCTGTATATTGTCCATACCAATGAGAATCTGATGGCCTTTGCCAAAATCCCATATTAAACTCATTTTGAAGGAAATCATTACTTTAGTGAAACTTCTCCAATTGTATGATCCTTTAATGTTCATCAAGTGATTGTCTCTATACAGAGTCTCAAGTTTCGAGCCCTTCAAATATTTGCATTGTATAATGTCTTGCCATATGCCCTGTTCGGTCAGTGCCCTCCACAACAATTTGATCAATAAGGTTTGGAAAAATACCTTGTTATCCAATAAGCCCCACCCGCCACATCATTTTGGCATAGTTAAAATTTCCTACTTACAAAGATGAAATTTACGATCCTCACCAACCCTAGACCATAGGAAATTTCCAATGATGGATATGATTTTGTATATAATGGCTAATGGCATCATAAATAGATGAGCCTAGTATATTGTGATCTATTGTAAAACAACTTGTATAAGAATATACTAGTCGCCCAAACTAAGCCATCTGTGGGTCCATGAGTTTAATCTCTCTTTCTATTTGTCCAAGATCCAAGCCCAATCTGAGTTCTTGTAGTGATTGGCTTGATTCTAAAACCCAAATAGGTGAATCCATCAACAAGAGGAGTCGTTCATACTCCAAAGGTGCCTGCTATGATCTCAATGTCCTTCATGTCACTATTTGAAGAGAGTAGTACATATTTTTTTCCATTAGCCACCAACCGGAAGCTGCACCATAATGCATAAAGATATAGTGCAAGGTAGACCATTGTGCTCTGGAAACAGTACCAAAAGTAAGAATGTTATAAAAAAAAAAAAAGAAAATGTGTGATAACCACATGTGGAGAAATATAGAGCCCCCCAAAAGGAGCTCTAGACTAAGCATCCCTGATCTTCAGACTAAGTCCATCCATGACAAGAATAAAGAGCAAAGGGAAGAGGGGGCACCCCTGATGAAGCCCTTTGTCAGCCCTAAAGAAACACAAAGGAAAACCATTAATCAGAACAACATAGCATACCAAAGAGATACACGCCATTATCCACTCAACTTTGTGTGGGGATAAACCAATCTTGTTGAGAATAAGTCTTATGTAAGACTAGTCCACACTGTCGTAAGCCTTATGTAGGTCTACTTTCATAACAAGTGCCTTCATCTTCTTTGTATGCATAGTATGTATGCATTATTGTGTAGTAGCAATTGCATCACGAATCAACCTATTGCTCAAAAAACCAAATTTCTTCGAGGATATATGTGTAGAGAGGACACTAGTGATCCGCCGCGCTATCACTTTGGAAATCAATCTCTAAATGATATTATAGAGGTAGATAGGCCCGAAATCCCGAAAAGTGTAAGGAGAAGAAGACTTCAAAATAAGAACTAAAACGTGGAGTTGATATTACCAGTGATCTGTCCATAAATCCTGGATTCTTCTTGTTGAGGAGGTAAATCTCCTCTACGGATAGAGGCGATCCCTACTAGCCCAAATCAGGTCTAGCAACGATCATACAACGCTACCACGCAAGTTCCTAATTGCAAATTAAAGACCAATGATGAGGGCCTACCTGGATTCCAACACTAGTGCTTGTAGAAGAGTTAACGCTCCCATTCCTTTGCTCCGGTAGATCATGATCCCCACGATCTCCGTGAACGGACACCTGCACATACAAAGAATGACACAAACACAAGCATAAAATCCAATAGATGCAACTATATATCAGTCAGAAAGGATATTTTTATCACTCAGGTTGTCCCTAAGCCCCTGAAAGGGATACGGTCGAGGTAACCACAAACCAATCTTTGGATTACAGGTTCTAGCCTACCTGTAATCAGAGAGGGCTCTCTCTTAATGATTTTAGCTTTGTTGATGATGATTTTAAGCTAGCTATTAGGTTTAAGGGGTTTTGTTTGTGTTTGGGTGGAAGGAGGATGCTTTCAAGTAGAGAGGCAATGCATAGTGTGACAAGTTTCAACCACTGGGCATGGAGTCGTGGAGTAAGACTGCTGGTGTGTTTTCTTGGTCACAAGAGGAAAAGGGGCAAGGTAGCTGCTCATGAAACAATACTTAAGGTAAATGAAGATGGATTGCAGGCTAAGAAATGAGAGGCAACAAAGAATCTCTCAATCAGGTTAGTAGAAGGAATATGAACGAGGTCTACCTAGGAGCAGCTAAGAATTCCTAGTTAACAGTGATTCATATGTGAAATAGAGCAAATATGAGCCATAAGGAATCCATATTTATGCCTAAATCAAGAGGAAAATATTAAGAAGCCACAAAAACTGAGGATAGAGTGCAGGTAAGCAAATTCTAAACCAAACTTTCGTTCTGTGACTTGAGCATATATGAAATTGAAATAACAGAGATAAGGAACACTTATTGATTCAGAAAGCAGCACAAGATTTCCCTCATTCACTCTTCGGAGACATCAACAACACATCCAACAGTCCATTCTCCAAGCTTTCAGCAATCTTTGATTAAGTGAAACATATTAGATACAAAGCGAGTCTCTCTTGGAGTGCATTAACCAACCCTCCTCCCTCGACCTCTCAATACAGAGGGTCGTATATATAGAGAAAATATCTAAGAAATATTTATTACAGCAGATCTTAAACAGATCTAAGGGAAATGAGTGCTTTAATTCATCTTATCTTGAAGTAAATGCATGAAATATTTATCTAAGTGCTGCGTTGGGGCAACTGCTTCAAAATGAGTAGGAATGTGTTCTTTGCTGTTATGCGCTGGCCATTTATCATAACTGCGCATTGGTCTCTGCTCCACTGCTCTTAAGTGGCTTTGATGTGCATTAACTGTGATTTGAGAGTCTCAAGTGGATTTACCGTGTTCTTGGACTTTGATTGAGACTTTTAATGTTCACCTGCTTTGATATTGTTGATCTGATACTCTTTGCCACTTCACTGATACTCTTTGACATGAAATTTGGCTTCACCTCTGATATTCTTTAACTGGTCAATTTGCTCCTTTCTGCTTTCTTTCACGCAAAATAACTGCTGCAAACCTGCGTTGGACTGAGGCTTTTCCATTTTGGCCATTTTTTCTTAGCGATGCGTGATTAGCGCTAAGCGCTAATCGCGCATCGAAAACTGCCTCAGATTTTCATTCCGGGCTTTCTAAGCAGCGATTTTGCCTTTGCGCACTTTTCTTTCATCGAATGACGTCAGCATGACATCAGCGGTGGGACTCAGTACGACGGGTGACGTGGCAGGGTGACGTGGCACGGGAAAAACTCCCATCCCCGAATGCTAATCATCGACAGGTTCGGAAAGGAACAGACCCGCCCATCGTAGATCTAGGGCGTGGGCAATCGGACAGATGGCAAAACAGAGAAGGTGGCCGAAGGATAAGGGACGGGGCCTATATATATATGGCGTGGATTCATAAGAAACACCGATCGCCGATATGCGATCGGCAACAGACCATCGGCGATGAACCATATCAGCAACGCACATGTATGTTTGTTTTTGTCATAGCGATACACCGATCGACGAAATCGTTGTCAGCCAAACCAATTGGGGGCACACTTTATGCGCTGTTTTGATACACGACTCCCCTCCCAACTGCGATATCGCATCGGAGGGGGTCCAATAGAACCCTTTCGCAATCGGAGCAAGGCCCAAGGTAAGTGATGAGGTTTTTATGATCAGAAGCAGAATTTTTTGATGTTCGAAGGGATTTCAAGGCATGGGAAGGGGTCCGATATGCATAAGAAGATGGTTTGAGGGGGGAAATGAGGGTTCTTACTGAGTTTCAGATAAACTTAGCAATTTCCAAGTGTTCTTATGGTTATATTTCAACCAGGGGAAGGGAATATGTATATAGGGGAGTTATTAACATAGTTTTAGTAGGGGGAAGGGGAGATAGATAGGGAGTTACATAGTAGAGTTAGCAGTCAACATGACAATGATGAGAAAAAGTGCTAAGTATGTAAATCTTAGGCTATTAAGGAGAAATAAAAGTTTGTGGGGGAAGTATGGACTTTCCTTGAGTAAAGCAGATCTTTACCAAGGCTACTAATATGAAGAATGATGAATCTGAGAGGTATCAAGCAGATCTTGACCTCTTTAGGGGAAGTTAGTGAGTGATTTGGGGAAGAGGAAGAAGGGCGGAGTTAGACATGCCTCACTTGAAGTCCTTTAAATGGAAAACTACCTCCAACTTGTGATCTGAATAGATATGACACTTTGAAAACATGCAATGGATCACATAGCTTGATTTCTACAACCACAAAGCTACTTACCCAGCTTACTTACCTAGCATTTTTCTTCTGTTGGTTTGGGTGCACCTGAACTAGCAAACCTAGCTTTTCAACTTTTTCTCTCTGTCCTCCTATCTACATCTACACTTATTTCATCCAGGGGCTCAGATTAGGCTGTTGAGCACCCTTGCTTCTCTACCTATCTAAAAATCTGCCAAGATTAAGTTGTTTGGACAGATAATGATTCTCTATATTCTACAACAGAAAATTGAAACCTAGGGAGACCAAGATTAAGTTGTTTGGACCTCATTTTAACTGAAAAGTCTTCAAAAATGGAATAACGCATCAAAATTGGAATACAGCAGTGGCACTTAGGCTAGCACACTCTCATGGCATCCTTCCTTGGCCTTTTTTTAGCAAATATGGAGCATTGCAGTATGCATAGTACGACATATTTGGCATGTAAAAATGTTGATCATGAAAGATGATTAACTTGTTGCAATAGGAGGCTAACAGTGGCTCCACTTGGGGATGGCTTTTCCTTGTGAAAAGCCAAGAACAGCAGGTCAGACTGCCTTGATCTTCCATTGTTGCTGTAGATTGAAACTTCTCAGTGCTGACTGTTAGATAATTGAAATTTTGGAGTGAGAATAGCACTTTCCCTCAATTGAATTGCTTGTGAACTGTGAAGCACTGCCTACTTTCTTCTGCGTGCTCTATCATTTGGACTGTTACACAAAAATGAAACAAAGTGCTGATATATACAAACATTTATGTACAGAAATAATGTCGCCGGGTGATTCTCAACAAAAGGGATCATGATAAGGCTTTAACATTCGGTCATTCACAGGGCCCTCTTTAGCTGTGCTGCCATCTATAGATTTTAGGAAATATGTGTTGTTGCCTTGCACAACGCTGATAATGAATGGACCTTTCCAAAGAAAGTCGAATTTCGCGTGTTTTCCCTTTTCTTCACTTCGCGAGTCCCACCTTAGAACTTTGCTGCCAACACAGAAATCCTCAGCCTTAGCTTTCTTATCAAACATCCTTTTGAGCTTCTCTTGCAAAGTTTGAGCTCTGTCATACACTTGCTCTCTGGTTTGCTAAAGATGAAGATAAAAATCACACTTTGAATTAAATGAAGGAGTTGCAGCTCACAAGTGTGTACGACACCTGGGAGACTGCACTCAAACAAAGATGAGACTCTCTCTCACGTTCACTCTACATTACATCAAATGAATATTACAATATTAAATACATCACTGAAAAATAGGTAGTTGTAAACAACCTCCTAAACTCTAGGAACTAATCCTAAACTAAGGAGATACGTTACAACCATATAACCATTTCTCCATTATTTTTAACTCCCCCCCTTAATGGAGAAAGGGTTATTTT
>APFE030184147.1:29533-46895 GCA_000404065.3 Pinus taeda
CCACCTCTATGATGAAGAAAATAAAAAGTTTGTTATATCTAGAGATGTAATTTTTCTTGAATCATCCAAATCTGACAATGTTGTTGAGCGGAAATTTGATCGCTTGGATAGATTCGCAAAAATGAAATCATTTCAAGAATTTGAAAATCAGATTCCACATCTTGAAGGGAGGATTCCTATACTAGATCAAGATGTGGAATCTTCTTCTGAAGAACTCTCTCCCCCACATGAAACCCCAACAACGTATGATGCTTTAAGTGATGTGATTGATAGAATTGGGAGTCTCAATCTTGATTCAGTCCCAACTCAATCAACGGAGCAGCCTGGACCATCTAAGAAAGGTACCCCAAAGTGGCTGGCAAAGACACCTGAAAGTGTTCATCCTGTGAAATTGGAAAAACAGGAACCAGAAATGCAAATCGAAAAAATGGAGGTGATGTAGATGACTCTAATTCACCTGTTGATATGGATGTTTCTTATGATTGTGAATTGAACTTGTCTACAGATTTTGAACAAACTTCCTTTAAAGAAGCTGCTTCTCATGATGAATGGAAAGAAGCAATGCAAAAGAAGTATGATGCCCTCATAAAGAACGGCACTTGGAAGCTGGTTGATCCTCCATTTGGAACCAAACCAATTGGCTGCAAGTGGGTCTACAAGAACAAGTACAAAGCTGATGGCTCACTTGACAAGCACAAGGCTAGGCTTGTGGCAAAAGGTTTTGCACAGAAGGAAGGGGTCGATTATGAGGAAACCTTTGCTCCCACAGCAAAATGGGCCACCATCCGGACACTCTTTGCACTGGCAGCTCAGAACGGTTGGAAAGTCCATCAAATGGATGTAAAAACTGCCTTCTTGAATGGAGATCTAAAAGAAAATGTTTTTTATGTCCCAGCCTGAAGGATTTGCTGTGAAAGGACATGAACATAAAGTATGCCAACTTGTGAAGTCCTTGTATGGCCTCAAACAAGCACCGCGAGCCTGGTATGAAAAACTAACTGAGCATCTTCTGAAACTCAACTTCAATCATTTTGATCTTGATGATGCAACTTTATTTGTCAAGAAAGTTGGAAAAACAGTTGTATATCTTGTGGTATATGTAGATGATCTTTTAATGACAGGGAACAATGAAAGTTATATTGCATCCATAAAGAAAGAATTAGGAAAAATCTTTGAAATGACTGATTTGGGCTATGTTCATTACTATCTTGCATTGAAGTAACCCAACATCCAAAATCCATATTTCCTTCTCAAAAGAAATACATTGGAGATTTGTTAAACAGATTTGGCATGATAGAGTGCAATCCTTTTTCTACTCCAATGGAACAAAACTTAAGGCTCACATCTATTGAAGGAAAGGAATTTGAGGATGCAACAAAGTACAGATAGCTTATAGGAAGTCTCATCTATCTCACTACTACTAGACCAGACATTTCATTTGTTGTTGGAATCCTCTCCAGGTTTATGCAAAAGCCTTGTGAGGGACATTGGTCTGCTGCAAAAGAGTTCTAAGGTACTTGAAGGGAACTCAAGACCTTGGAATCAAGTATACACAGGTGGACGACTTCAGCTTGATTGGATACTCTGATTCAGACTTCGATGGAGACAAAGAAACTGGAGTATCTACTTCAGGATATGCTATGAGTCTTGGATCAGGAGATGTCTCTTGGAGATCACGCAAACAATCAGTTCCAGCAGATTCCACAACAGAAGCAGAATACGTGGCAGCAGCTGAAGCAACAAAAGAAATTGTGTGGCTCAGGAAAATTCTTGAAGATTTGCAGGTAAAAAAAATACAATCAACTCCACTCATGATTGATAACACATCTGAAATAAAGTTGGCCAAGAACCCAAAGTTTCATGATCGTACAAAGCATATCAATACTAAATATCATTTGATCTGACATCATGTTGAGGCCAAAAAAATCCATCTCCGCCATTGTTCCACAAATGAGCAAGTTGCAGACATCTTCACCAAAGCGCTTGGAAGAGAAAAGCTTGAAAGATTCAGAACGATGCTTGGACTCACCGACATCCCTTCAGATTAAGGGGGGGAATGTTGACACTTAATCCGAAACGGATGGGTGAATTGGACAGTCATCCAGAAGATGAACTGATCCGTTTTATTTGTATATATAAATGTAGATTACCTAATGAATAATAACATCAGTTTTCTCTCGCTCATTAAGTCTGGAGTTACCCTGGCCTGACAGAAACAACCAAGTGAAAGTGTATGATCAGCCAAAGATATGGTGGTGGTGAGATGAAAACAACCAAGGCTCAAAAGGCTGACAAAATGACAATCACAAGGGTTACAAATTGAAAATGAGTTCATTTTTAGACAAGCTTGAACCATGGGGAACTATGCTTGGATTTAGTTTCATTTTTACATAAGCTTGAAATGAAAAACTATGCTTAGATTCAGTTTCATTTTTACACAAGCTTGAAATGAAAAAACTATGCTTGAAATTGGTTTGCATGCCCCCAACATGATGAAAGGGGAGAGTCTCCTATAACTAGATGGAATTCACTGCGGTGAAGCAAGACGGTTATCCGACACCTATTTGCCTTCATCCAGATAGACAAAGGTGAATGGGGTGAGTGATTCCCTTCAGATAACCTATAGGGAAATTTAACTTTACCACTAGATGCATGCCCCCAAGCTTCATTACATTCACCTAAGTAGACTACTCATGGCTATCAGTTGGGTGGACTAAAGGTTCTTTTACGAGATCAAGTGAAAGACTTGACTGGGATTTTACGAGATCTAATCAAAAACTCGACTTGGGAGGTACCTTCTTTCATTTTTTAATGAGCTTGACACAAAATAAGGAACTATGCTCATACCCTTAATTTCATTTTTTAACGAGGTTGACCCAAGACTAGGAATTATCCTCGTACTCCTTATTTCATTTTTTAAAACGAGGTTGACACAAGACAACGAACCCTCCTCGAATACCCTTGGTTTCATTTTTTAACGAGGTTGACACAAGACAATGAACTATCCTCAGACTCCTTTGTTCAAAACTTAGAAGTGGTCATGAAGGAGAGATCTGGTTCCAATGCCCCCAGTACATAATGTACAACATCACTAAATTGATCGTCAATCGATGTAGGTATGAAAAAGGTTATCACATAATTAACCCATGGCAGGGATGATACCCTTGGTATAAATGGACCATTTAGGGATGATGGTTGACTAGAAGCTATATTTCGACCAGGAAATGAAAGCTGGTCAATGGTGACAATCCTGCCTTCATGCAGGAAACAAATCACTCGAAAGAGTGTTGACACAATAGCTCCCATGCCATAAACATAGTCACATCCAAGAAGTAAATTGTAATCTAAAGGGCCTGGGACTGCCATCACATTCAGATAAATGGTTTTCCCTCCCAAAGTAATAGGTAACTTAGGAAGGATCCCTAACGATCGACTGGTTCCTCTGTTAAAGCCTAACAGATTCTGTGTAACAGGCACAAGCAGTGGTGAACTGAGTGCTTGCCAAGCAGTTGAGGAAAGGATACTCACTGATGCACCTCCATCTATAATAGTTCCAGAAGAGCATTTTACAAACCTGTACTATGATCTGGAAAGGCACATAAGAAGGAAGGCAGGATCCTGCCAGTCGATTCCAATCAAAGGAAGTGAGTAGACTACTTGGAGGGGGTACCGTAGAAACGCGAAAATTAACCCCTTGAGTTACAAGAACTAGAGGATTTTCCTCATGTCTTGATGGAATAGGTAGATTGCCCCCAAGCTCATTAGAATCCGAAGTAACAAAAAGAACTTGAGCGGTATCATTTTCACTCTCTTTGGGAAAGGTGGGATTAGCTGAAGGTGAAATCGGGTCAACCGTTACCTCGACTTATTGATTTTGGTCAGGTATAGACTCATATAATTCACTTTCAAAGAGAGTGGTTTCGACCGACAATTGACTTTGGTCAGTGGATTCATGAACTAGTGAAGGATTTAGGGAGATTTTCCTGTAACCAGATGGAAGTCGATGTAATGAAGCAGGACGGTTATCCAACACTCTTTTGACTTCATCCAAATGGGGGAAAAGGTGAAATGGGTGAATACCTTCACACAACCTACATGGAAAGTTGACTTTTCCTTTCTGTCCATTAACTTTACTATCACTAGGTGATGGTGTGTTACCAACATAATCTCCAGAGGTTGATGACACGGGATGGTGTGAATGGGAAGACCATTCTTTCAAGATCCGAGGAAAGTAAGGACAATTTTGATGAAAATGGTCTCCCGCACAAATTATGGATGGATATTTGACTTTGTGAGCCTTAATGGACGGATTTTCATTAGATGTTGCATTCAAAGCAATGGTTTCTTGGTCGCCCCTTGCTGAATTGGATTCTTCTTCTTCTTCTTCTTCTTCTTCTTCCCTTTCTTCTTCTTCTTAGTCACCTGGTTACTAGTACCAAAGCTTTCACCAAGCGAAGAGGAAGAGGGGGAGGGAGAAACAAACAAGGAAGAGGGCGAAGGGTCAACTTCAAGATCAACTCGAGGTTGATGTTTTCCAGTTGGAAGTGTACTTGATTGCAGAGAAATCTTGACATTTTGAACCAAAGAGGTTGAAAAGAGCCATATTGGTGGGCCAATGGTAAATCCTAGAAGGGAAAATGTAGCCATATAAGGAGCACCAATATTTCTGAAGGCAGGAAAAGGACTAGGATTCCCATCAAGAGGGATTCCTTGATCGGTGGAATCTGGATTTGTCGCCATATGTTTCAACC
This sequence comes from Pinus taeda, assembly GCA_000404065.3. Taxonomy (NCBI): domain Eukaryota; kingdom Viridiplantae; phylum Streptophyta; class Pinopsida; order Pinales; family Pinaceae; genus Pinus; species Pinus taeda. The sequence goes on from APFE030184147.1 coordinate 34,285, forward strand.
TAAGATAAACTAAGGAATAGGGATGTTATTCGCAGTTGTTATAGACATATTTGGGCACTTCAACCCTAATCTTATATGTCAATAAACTAGGGATCTTCAACCCCTAAAAGTGTTGTTTCATACCCTAAAAGATCATGGTCATCTGATTACATCATTCCCCAAAAGTTCCACCTGAAAAACATCTAGAATTGGCCTAAAATGGACCACACTGATTGCTCCACTGTAAGGGTACAATGCATACTGACTTCTACACTAGCCAGGTGTGATGAATACTGATAAGGCCTTCTATAGGGTGTGATGAGCGAGGATGGACAAATGTCTAAGACAGTTTGCTAAGTGGATGCTCAGGGAATCTTCTAGAAACTTCTCCTATGACACTTGCCTCTCTGAATTCACCCAGGGATGAGTAAGAGATCCAAGAAATCTCCAAGTGGAACCAAATGCAACAAGTGGAATGACACTAATCAAAACCCTAGAGATGACTCACGCCATTGCACACATCTATAAATGGATCCCTCATCTAAGAGATCTGGAGGCTAGAAGACAGTGAATTGCAAGGAAGTGCTGATAGTTTATGTTTGAGATAAGAGCATTGTACTATTGGTGTGATTTTCTATTTCATGAGGTGAAGAGGGCTTGATGCTGGGAGGATGATGCTAGATCAGAAAACTGGGTTGTAATTCTCCCTTCTGTTTAATAAATTTCTTCAAGCTTTCTTCCATATAATTGTGCACTTATGAATTTTATTGTTTGTGAATGCCAATGTATGTTCATTATATATCTAATTCTATAGTGTTTACATTACAATAGATCAAGATGCTTTGATGGTTCTTTGCTACTGTGTTTCTACAAGTACTCTTCAAGCGGGATAAGTATGGAGAGGAGTTGTGAGCTCTGTCAAGGGGGAGAAAAATCGGGAAAAGGATTAAGAGAAAGTTCCAAGTTGGTCCTCTCATCCTTCTCTTATCTATTGTGCATAGAAGAAATCATTGAATTACTTTGAACTATTGTTTCTAGGGTGGCTACCAAACCTAGAGGGCTAGTCGATCAAAAAGACACTAGTTTTCCCGGAAACAAAATGGAAACTCCTTTGGGGATCAAATAGATGTTTGTTTATTTTTTTCTTTATTTTATAAACTATAGACAGGGCGTGAAGTTAGGTAGGTAGCCTTCAAACTGCTCTTGCTCTACAATTGCATAGTAGATAAACGTTGCTTCAATCAATCTCTAGTTTAGTTTATGAGTTGAACATTTGACTTACAAGCATTCTAGATCCCCTTTTGGTAGCTCAGTAACCTCTAAAGATCATTCCTTTGTACTTTAATCTTTACTGTCCATCATAGCTCAGCTTAACTCACTGAAATCAGCTACAAATTTAAACCAAAACCCACTTTAGTTGCGCTTCCTGGCCCATCACATTGTCTGTCACTGTCAATCAGTATGCATCACACCTCCCAAGTCTGTAAAGTGCGATGCATCCCTATTTCTGTGAAGCCCAGGTGTGATGACTGACTGAACCAATTTCCATTCTAGAAATTTGGGGGTTTTGTCCTTGCCTTCAGTTTTGTTTAGTTGTTTTTTGCTGCTTATGAACAGTGCCTCATTACTGAAGCCTTCTTGCATCACATATATTAGCCTCCATTGATTAGGATTAGTAAATGCATTTATGTATTTTTCTATCATTTACAGTCCTTTGTTGAAAAGTTGCTTAAATCGAACTGTCTCTTTGGTACAAAAAGTGTCGTAACTATCGTTTTGTGTCAAAAAGAGAAGTGTTGTGGATTTTTCCTTCCCTAGATAGTCGATTGAACTTTTTGTCATGTATTTGATTTGATTTGTTGATATTCGAAGTGTCGAAAGAATTTTCTATTCGAAATTGAAAAGTGTCATTTAGTCTTCATATCTATTTGGAAAAAGAAATTGTCGAAATGTCACTTTGAAAGAAATATTTCAGATCTTTACTACATTTAGTTTTCCTTTTTGGAATTTTTTCACATTAAGGGGAATGAAAAAAAAAATACATGCATTTGCATTTGCATTTAGTTTGTGTGCGAAAAATGATTTAGGAAAGTGCATTAGTGTGTGCTTTTTGCTCTTTGTTTGGAAGAATCGTAATTTTCTTTCCCTAGTAGCTAGGATTTTCATTGCTCAAAATAAACAATGATTGTTTATCATTGTAGATTGCATTTTAGGAATTTTAAATCAACATCACATGGTGAGCCATTGAAAGACAAACTTTAAGCAAGATCAAATCTAAAATAAATATTAATGAACCTAACAATGCTTTGGAACTAAACACAACAGATCTAGAGGTCTAGGCTAGAGACGTGTTCCAGTGTCATAAAAACTAGTAACTATCGTTTTGATCGAAGGTTCGATGATTCTTCCTCCTTGATACGACAAGTGCTAGCACGGACTTGTGCTCCCCGTACCATCGCGTATATATTGGGAGACCAAAATAATATTATATCCTTTATCCATAGGAAGTCGTGTCTGTCGCCCTATCGATTGCAATGCACTGAACACAGCATTCGGGAGGATTGACTGTTGTACATAAGTCCTTGGTAATTTCTCTTTAATTTATCACCAAGGTGTATATTGCAGTTTTGCAATTGGTTTGGTAATCCCTCTATCTAGATTTTCCAGAGTAGTCACTTTCATTCCTTTCCGAATATTTAAAAGAAACGGTCCACCTGAGCACTTGTCACTTCAGGCTCATTAAAAATCGAAGGTGAGACATCTTTAGGTTTTTCTCGTCTCTTAAAAATTGAAAAAGCAAAGTTGTGTCAAAGCGTCATTAAAGTTTATTGAATTCAGAATAACATCCCTATTCCTTAGTTGATCTTACGTTGAGATATATGGAGACAAATCCAGGATCCACCAATCAGGGAATCCCTTTTGAAGGGAATCCTAGTCCTTTTTCTTCTTGGGGAAATGTTGGTGCTCTGTATATGGCTACATTGTCCCTTCCGGGAATTACAATTGGCTTGCTAGTATGGCTATTCTCAACCTCTATGGTTCAAAATCCCTCGTTTACGCTGCAATCGAATCAACATCCAGTTGATACTAAAGTTGACCCTTCACCTTCTTCTTCGTTTGTCTCTCCCTCCCCTTCTTCCTCTTCGCTTGGTGAAAGTAGTGATGCTAGTAACCATGTGACTGAGAAGAAGAAGAAAGGGAAGGAGAAGAAGAAGAAACCAATTCAGCAAGGGGGCAACAATGCATCATCTGGTGAAAATCTGCACACTAGACTTTCAAAATCCATATTTCCATGCATAATTTGTAGAGAAGACCATTTTCATCGAGATTGTCTGTGGTTTCCTCAGATCTTGAGAGAATGGTCCCCCCGTTCACACCACCTGGTGTCATCAACCTCTGGTGATCATGTTGATAGAACACCATCAACTAATAATGGTGAAGTTCATGGACAAAAAGGAAAGGTCAAAGTTCCATGCAGGTTATGTGAAGGGAACCACACCCTTCACCATTGTCATTTTTTGGATGAAGCCAAAAGAGTATTGGATAATCATCCTGCTTCACCACAACGACTTCCAACTGGCTACTAGAAACTCTCCCCTAGTCCTTTACTAGTTGAAAAACTGACTGACTTAAATCGACTGTTGGTCGAAACCACTCACTCTGAAAGTGAATCTCATGAGTCTATACCCAACAAAAGTCAACAGGTCGAGGTGACAGTTGACCCAATTTTACCTTTAGAAAATCATACCATCCGTAAAGAGAATGAGAACAATATCGTTCAAATTCTTTTTGTTACTTCAGAGTCCGATGAACTTGGGGGCAATCCACTCGTTCCTTCACAACAGGAGGAAAATACCCCAGTTCTCGTAAATCAAGGGTTATTTCTTCCATTTATTCGGTACCCCCTCCAAGCAGTCTAGTCACTTCCTTTGATTGGAATCGACTAGTAAGATCCCACCTTCCTTCTTATGTACCTTTCCAGATCATAGTACAAATTTACAAAATGATCGTGTCTAGCACTATCACAGATGAAGGGGCATCAGTGAGTATCCTTTCCTCAACTGCTTGGAAAGTGCTTGGTTCACCATCGCTTATGCCTGTTACACAGAATTTGTCAGGCTTTAACAAAGGAACTAGTCGACCATTAGGGATCCTTCCTAAGTTACCGATAACTTTGGGGAAGAAAACCGTTCACTTGAACGTGATGGTAGTCCCAGGACCATTAGATTATAATCTACTCCTTGGACGTGACTATGTTTATAACATGGAAGCGGTTGTTTCAATACTCTTCCGAGTGATGTGCTTCCCCCATGAAGGCAAAATTGTCACCATTGACCAGCTTTCATTTCCCGGTTCAAGCACAGCTCCAAGTCAAACATCATCCCTAAATGGTATTTTTGCATTGAGAATGTCTCTTCAACCTTCATTCCATCCACCTGATTGCCAGGAGTAGTTTGGTGAATGTAATGAAGTTTAGGGGGCATGCACCCTTGTCTATTCTGCAGATGAACCCAGTTGAAAAGATAAGTTTCCCTATAGGTTATGTGATTGGTTTGAGACACCATTCACCTTTGTCTATTCTATGGAAGAAGCCAAGGAAGTGTTTTTTCTATTTTGTAGACGAAACTATCCTGCCTAACATGGATTTATTGTAGGTTATGTGATTGGTCTGACACACCATTCAACTTTGACTATTCTGTGGATGAAGCCAAGGAAGTTTTGTCTATTCTGTAGACGAAACCATCCTGCCTAACCACAGAAGTTTCCATATGGCTACTGGAGACTCTCCTTTTCACCATGCTGGGGGCATGCAACCCTTTTTCAATTTCATTTTCTAGCTTTTTAGCATTTTAGATTTTAGATTTTTAGCTTTTTAGTTTTGTCGTTTCTAGCTTATTCTTTTCTAGTTTTTTTTAGTTTTGTCGATTCTATTTTGTGTAAAAAAGAAAACTAAAACCGAGTATAGTTCCCCCATGGTTTAAGCTCGTTAAAAAATGAACCTACCACCGAGCATAGTTCCCCCATGGTTCAAGCTCATTAAAAAATGAACCCACCTTGGGCAATTAACCTTTGTGATTGCTATGACTATCAGCCTTTTGAGCCTTGGTTGTGTACCTCCCATCTCCATTCTTTTGGTTGATCATACGCTTTCACTTGATTGTTTCCCCATTTGAGGAAAAACTGTGATGAGTCGTCTTGTTAGCCAACCTTTTCCTAGAAACAACCATGTTTTGAGGAGTTACAAGCTCACCCGGAACCAATTGCTACCTTATACACCACTCATTCCTAAAAAACAAGTCTCGTTTAAACTCTTTTCAGACTCATTAAATATGAAAAGATTGTCGAGCAATTGGCTTTTCTAGCTCATTAAAGTTATTGGAAGTTCCATCCCTCTTGTACATTTCAATATTTTCGGACCTGAGGGATTATCTCACGAAACATTTCGAGCACTTGTCTTTTTCGGCTCGTTAAAGTGATCAGAAAAGTCATCCCTTTCATATTATTTTATCCTTTTTCAGACTTAAGGGATTACTCTATGAAAAATAACTTCTGGAGTTTCCTTTTCATCCCTTTTCAAACTCTTTAAACATGAAAAGGAACGAGTTATCCTTGTCATTAAACTCGTTAAAACAATAGTGACAAAATTGTCCACCTAAACAAGAACAAGTTTCATTGTTGCTAGACTCGTTAAAACATAGCGATAGGTTTGCCCTCAGGGAAAATTATAGAAAAAGCATATGTTATCCTCCTCAAGCTTGCCAAAAATAAAGAGGTACTAGTCAGCAATGACTGGGGAAAAAGGGAAGAAAACTTGAAGAAATTTATGGTAGCAGGTTGCTCTTAAACATGACACTTTCACTCCATCACCATTATTGAGTCGGGTTGGGTTATTTCGTTCACCAGTCATCTCACCATTCATCTTCCACACCTTTCATCTTTTGGGGTTAACGCTACCAATCCATCTCAGTGTTGCTAATATGTTCAAGATAAGTCATTCAGTTAGGAAACCACAAACACAGTTAATGCATCATCCACTATAATACCTTCAGCCTCCATTTTTCATGACCACCATTCCTGAACCTTGTGTCATCAAATCGTTTTCACCTCCAGAAATCATTTGCTTTGTTTCATGTCATAGATGTGGGATACATTAAGGCCCTCCTACGACGAGTCATGTCTTGTTGACATCAACACATTATCCAAGAAGTTGACTTAGAAACAATCCTTTCAGTACTTTGAAGCTTACATGCCTCAATGACAAGTTTCTCACTTTTGGCGATAGGTTGACATCAATGGCCTTCGACTGAAAGATTTTTCATGGTGTTCAACATTGGATCATATATTCACACCACGTGAATTTTACTGTGATACCTTGAGGGTCATTATCATTATCGATGATTCCTCTCGCGTCTGTTAACAGATCACATTATTGGCTGGTAATCAGGCGATGTCATTCCATGTTCGAATTCAGAACATCTTTTCACATGGATCGACTTGTACATCGGGTGAAGATTGAATGAGATTTGAAGACCCTAGATCTAGTTTCATCAATCTGGGCTACAATATATTCAGGGATATAAAGACATGAAATGTACATAGAAGCTGCACAGATGGTCATCCAGACCAAGGTTGATGACTCTACAACTGAAGAATCACCAGTCTTCATATGCAAACGAATATATGTTCTATGTACATGAAATGAATTTATAAAAGCTGAGCATGGGGATGCCCGCTAGCTAGATCATGAAAATTATATTATGATGATGTATTGTATTGTATCTTATATAGGTCACCTTCCAATTTGAAACCTCAAATCCTCATGATAAAGCATTTCACCCGACATCAAGATTTACGACTTCATGCTTTAGGGGGCAACTGTTATAGACATATTTGGGCACTTCAACCCCAATATTATATGTCAATAAAATAGGGATATTCAACCCCTAAAATGTTTTTTTCATACCATAAAATATCATGGTCATCTGATTACATCATTCCCCAAAAGTTCCACCTAAAAAACCATCCAAAATTGGCCTAAACTGGACCATACTAATTGCTCCACTGTCAGGGTGTGATGCATACTGACTTCTACACTAGCCAAGTGCGATGCATACTGATAAGGCCTTCTATAGGGTGCAATGAGCGAGGATGGACAAATTTCTGAGACAGTTTGCTAAGTGGATGCTTAGGGAATATTCTAGAAACTTCTCCTATGACACTTGCCTCTCTGAATTCACCCAGGATGAGTAAGAGATCCAAGAAATCTCCAAGTGGAACCAAATGCAACAAGTGGAATGAAACTAATCAAAACCCAAGAGATGACTCACACCCTTGCACACATCTATAAATGGATCCCTCATCGACGAGATCCAGAGGCTGGAAGATTGTGAATTGCAAGGAAGTGCTGATAGTTTGTGTTTGAGACAAGAGCATTGTATTGTTGGTGTGATTTGCTATTGGGGTGGAGGGTGGGGTGATTCCTGGAATCACCCTGCCACCCTCATGGGTTGTTGGGCTACTTGGGTGGGGAGGAGGGCAGGGTGATTCCCAAAATCACAACACCACCCCCACAGGCCGTTAGGTCGCCAGGGTGGGGTGGAGGGTGGGGTGATTCCTTAAATTGGCAAGCCACCCACGTAAGCCATTGGGCCACCAAGGTGGGGTGGAGGGCGAGGTGATTCCCAGAATCACCTCGCTACCCCCACAGGCCGTTGGGCCACTAGGGTGGGGCGAATGGCTAGACTTCTTCCACTCTCTACTCGATGACTACCACTGAATTGCCACCCTGAATCTTTTGTTGAGTTTCCTGCAGTGTCACGAGCTTTCCTTCAATAGAATTTGTGATCATATATGCCTCGTCGATCCATGGATGCAGCCACGCTTTCACGACCACTTCTTTGTGCCGAGAAACATCCACCTGTTGCTTAAGTGCCTTTGCCTCCTGCATTCATGCGAACCTCTGTGTAAGGGCAACCGTCTGCATGGTCCCTTTGACCTCATATTATCCTCTTTGTATCTTTCCTTCCTCTGTCTCCAGGTGCTCTACATTTGGGTCCTTTTGCACTACCTTGGGACACATAGGGTACTACAGGAAGTTAATTAAAAGCTATGCCCAAATCACCGTGCCGATGGAAAAACTATTGAAAAAGGATGTCACATATTGTTGGAATGATGATTGCATGAAGAGCCTGGATGTCCTAAAGGGGCAATTGACCTCTATTCCAATCCTGGTCTTCCCAAAATGGGATGTGGAGTTTCATGTCCATGTTGATGCGTCATGTATCGGATTGGGAGTGGTGCTCACACAAGAGAGTTAGGAAGTCTTAGACCACCATATCGCATTTACAAGTCGTAGATTTTCTAAAGCCGAGAATATTTATTCGACAATTGAGCATGAGGGGTTAGCGATGGTGTATGCGGTCCAAAAATACCGGCACTATTTTCTAGGAGGACATTTCAAGATGTATACATACAATTCCACGCTAAAATACTTGGTCAATAAGCTTGTGTTGGGGGGGCACATATGTAGGTGGCTCTTATTGTTCCAAGAATATGTCTTTGAGGTCATGGTCAAACCTGGATCCCTGAATGCAGGATCAGATCACTTGTCGTGTATTGAGATGGGAGAGGAACCCACTAGTTTGGGGGAAGGATTACATGATGCATAGATCTTTGCTGTGCGCATCATGGACAGGCACTTCGAAGATATAATCCACTTTTTGACAACAGGAACTGCACCTAAGGAATACTCCATCCAATAGAAGAAAGAATTGGTGGTGCGTGCGGCGGATTTTTCCATCATCATGGGACAACTCTACAAAACGGGAAATGACGAGATATTGCGAAGATACGTACCTAAATTTGAACGAAGTCAGATCCTCATGGAAGCACATGGGGGTGTTGCAGGAGGTCACTATGTAGGACGCTCAACAGTAGAAAAGATTCTTTGCACAGGGTTGTGGTGGCCAACCCTTCACTAGGATTCAAAAGCACACTGTAAGGCCTACGATATATGTCAAGGGACCGAAAAACCATCGCGAAGGGATGAAATGTCATTGAATCCACAAATGATACTGCAACAGTTCAAGGAATGGGAAATTGACTTTGTGGGACCTATCAAACCTCAGGGAAAGACGAGCGCGTGCTACATCATCACCATGATGGGGTACCTGACACGATGGGTAGAAGCACAGCCGGTCAAATACTACATGGCTACTATGGCTGCGAATTTTTTGTTTGAAAATGTGTTGACCCGATTTGGCTGTCCGAAAATCTTAATGAGTGATCGCAGAACACATTTCTTGAATGAAACCATCAGCATGCTCATAGAAGAGTTCCAGATGTATCATCAGAAAAGTACACCATATCACCCAAAAGCCAAAGGCACTATAAAATCATTCAACAAAATATTGGAGACTGCGCTGACGAAAGTGTGCAACACGCAGCGAAGCAATTGGGACCTATGCATACCTTCAGTGCTATGGACTTAGAGGACAATGTGCAAGAAATTGATGGGACAAACACCTTTCTAGTTAGTTTATGGCATGGAAGCTATCATGCCGATGGAATATATCATACCTAGTCTGTGCATAGCAGCACTCACAGGGATGACAGACCGCGAAGCTCTAGAGGAAAGGCTCGCGCAATTGGAAGAACTTGAGGAGGAATGTTCTTAGCTGCATTTCATCAATAGATACAAAAGAAGTGTTAAAAGGCCTGGCACGAACACGATATTAAGTTACGCACCTTCAAGGTAAAGGACTTAGTGCTACTAAATGACAGTAAGTTTGAAAAATTTATGGGAAAATTCAGACTGCATTGGCTGGGACCATACATGGTCAAGGGGGTCACAGACGGAGGTGCGGTCCAACTAGTCAAACTAAATGGAGAACCCTTCCTAGGCAAATTGAATGGCAGCCACTGAAGCCCTACACAGGTGGGCTAGCTATCTGACTAGCCAACAGAAGCACAGTCTTCGCACTCCAAGGAGCTAGAAAAAGGTGTGAGACTATAAACATATGAGGTAGATACCAATACAAACGTATGAAAACAGTTCAAACACAGAAGTCTCAGAACAACGGATGTAGCAGATACAGTAACCAATAGCTCAGTACGTTGCGGATCTTAGCATGGTTCGAGAATAGTTGGAGGAACTCCGTGCCAAGATTGGCATGCCTACATAGTGACTCAAGGGCAAGTCACGATGTTTGTGTTGGGAGCATGTCGGGCATGGAATCCCCCTGAGGCATGTTTTAGGGCTCAAAGCCCATGTTTTGACTGAATGATGTTGTGAAGCCCCACGAATTGTGGACGCGGAAGTATGTTAGAGTCAGAGGGTTGTCTACTCTAGTCTTGTAATGTAATGTCCGCCTACCCATGGTCTGTGGACCATGGGATTGTATAAATCGAGTGAGGCTCTAAGTGTAAAAGAGAACTAAGGAAGTAGAAGCGAATAGAAAGAGTCTAAGTGTAAAGTGTGTCTTAGGTCATAGAGTAGGATAAGGCTCTGCAACTGAGTGCACAGAGGCCTAGTTGTCCGCAGCTGAGTGCGCATACCCTTGTAGCTAAGTGTGTAGGGTGGAGTCAAGTCTATAACCAAGGAAGAAAATAATAAAGAGAAGTTTTATCTTAATTTCTTGTAACTGTTCTTGGGTTATTACATGTTTGGTATAAATTGCAATTATACTGTTTACTTACTGTGTGCACTTATATGAATGATTTAGATTGCTAAGTATAACTTAATACATACAAGTAGGCTAAGTTAATCATCTAATAGTGGAATACTAGTAAAGGCTTGGGTAATAACAGTGTTCGGCCCCTGAGTAGTGCTACACGAAGGCAGCATCTCCGGCTACAAGGTATAGGCAAGTGCGCATAGCGACGGGTGTGCAGGGTCAAACCCCGGACCACTTGAACTCATCAGACATCTCCAGCATCTGAAACTTGGTTCTAGCACCCTCCCATACTACTTCGAGTGAGACCTTAGTCCGCTTTCTGCGGACTGTTGCTAAAAGGGCCAATAATATGGGGATTTGTTTGGCTAAATCACCTCTAAACCTGGGTCAGGCCCCTACAAGCCAACACATCACCTTCTATGGACTCATAGAACAGATCGTAGTGGTGTACCTTGATGATGTGACTATGTTTTCAAGAAAACGGAAGACCACATATGGCATCTGAAGAAAAATTTTGAGCGGTGCCAGAAATACGGGATTTCCTTGAATCCCAAAAATAGCATATTTGCAGCGTCTAAGAGGAACCTCCTTGGACATATCATTTCCAAGAGCGGGATCAAGGATGACCCAAATTGGGTCTAAACTATCAAACAAATCCCTCACCTAACCAACAAGAAAGTGATGCATTCCTTCTTGTGAAAGATAAATTTCCTCCTAAAGTTCATTTCAGATTATGCGCAGATAGTCAAGCAAATGAAAGCCATGATCAAGAAGGATGCAGTTCACAACTGGGGAAAGAGGGAAAAGTACGCATTCACCCATATCAAGCAGGCTATTGTAGAAGCACCTTCACTCTATAACCCAGATTTCAACAAAGACTTTATGCTATACACCTTCGCCTCTGATGACTCAGTCGCTATAGTACTCATTCAGAAGGAAAAAATGAAAAACGAATGTCCCATATCCTTCTTGAGTGTAATAATGTAGGGACCTGAACTCAACTACCTCGTCATAATATGCAATATATAAGGAAGTGAAACATTTTAGATCCTAGTTGCTGAAAAACCATTGCATAGCCTATGTGCCTCACCCAACAGTCTACAACACGAGCTAGGTGAGCGGCATGCCAACTGGATGATGAGATTGCAAGAATATGATCTTGACATCAAGCCAATTCACACTGTCAAGGGTCATGGTCTCTACAGACTCGTAGCTAAGGAAGTACATGCATAGGAGGAAGAAGAAGAACTCATTGGTTGGGAGCAGGAAATTGAAATGTATGATGTAGTGTGAGCACCACCCACTGTAAATAGAAACTCTTGGTATGTATATGTGCACTAGTACCTTCAGAAGGGCACCATACCCTCTCTATTTTCCATCAGACAGAAGAGGGCATTGTGTCTCAAAGATTTAGCTTATCAGTTGGTGCACATAGTTCTTTACAGAGAGCACAACAACATAATCTTTCTTAGGTGCCTGGAGGCACATGAATCAGAGAAGGTTTTGCAAGATCTACATGATGGACCAGCCGGGGGTCACTTTGTGGGAAATACCACTATGCACAAAGTTATGTGAGTTGATTTCTACTAGCCCACATTATTCAAGGATGCACACACTTACACCCGCAAGTGCCCGGTTTGTTAGCGATGCGTTGACAAAACGTGAAGGTCAACAGCCCCATTGCACCCTATTGCAGTGACTGAATTGTTGCAACAATGGGGTCTCGACATCATCAGAGAAATTTTCCCACATTCATTGTAACAACACTGCTACATTCTAACACTTGTGTTTGATAATGCAATGTATTGTAGAATTGAGGCTTCTGTGATCCATCATATTTGTAAGAAGAGCTTCAGCGTAAATCACATAAAAAAGATCTTTGTCGACGCGTTTCGAACCAACTAGTGTGGTTCATCGTCAGGACAAGTTGAAGACACATATCTGGCTTAGCATGTT